>JAOPSE010000008.1:112567101-112633808 GCA_029449295.1 Zea luxurians
AGGTGAGAGACAGGGAGAGGAAGAGGATAGGCTTGAGAACTGGAGTGGAGGTGACCTTGAGTGGAGCAGGAATCGATCGCGGATCTTCGAAGCACAGCGAATCTGGAGGAGACGACCGCTATCTGATCAACGTAGAGATGTTCCTTCGCCTCCATCGTAGAGCATGAAACATTCCTTCTTCAAAAAGGGCTCTTGGCAATTTTTACACTTACCCCTTAGACACAGCTCTAGTTACTCCACATTTATGTTTTTGCAACTAAATTAGACTTCAGGCTATCGGAAAAAAGTAGAAAAAAAACAACTCAAATGCTGGCATTTCGAAAAGGTTCGAGCGAAACTTTCGGAAATCATGAAAAATGCATTGATAACTAAAAGCGTAAAATTGACCATGTTGTCAGGACTACATTATTTATCAAAAATAGTTTCTGAAGAATCAAAATCATGTTTTCAGGACTACATTATTATCAAAAAAACGTTTCGGAAGATCCAAATTTCAATCTTTTGAAACAATCTGGCATATTAAAACATTTAAGTGCAAGATTAACTTGAAGACACAAAGACAAGCGAATCGTCAGCACAAAAGGTAAACAGGAACACACTGCAACAAGGGTAGTACAAAACTCATAACCATGTATGCCTTACATTCGATGTTCCATAAAAAAAATTAAGTCTTAATAGCATCACAGTTTCAACGAAAGTAATAATACTTCATGACCAGGCAAACATTGCCATCATAGATTACTTGTTCACGCGACAACTGCAAGGATGTCAACAACGAGATATTTTAAGCTTCCACGAGGTAACCAACAAGCAAGCACAGCACCAGCCAGATAGATCATTTCTTCTTGGCAGCAGCCTTCGTCACCTTGGCTCCAGTTGGGTCCTTCTTCTCCACACTCTTGATGACTCCGACAGCCACCGTTTGCCTCATGTCACGGACAGCAAATCGACCAAGAGGAGGATACTGAGAAAAGGTCTCCACCACCATGGGCTTAGTGGGAACCATCTTCACCATACCAGCATCACCGTTCTTGAGAAATTTGGGCTCCTTCTCCAGCTCCTTGCCGGATCGCCTATCAATCTTGGTAACGAGCTCAGCAAACTTGACAGCAATGTGTGAGGTGTGGCAGTCCAGAACTGGGGCATAGCCATTGCCAATCTGGCCAGGGTGGTTCATGATGATGACCTGGAGGTGAAGCTAGCAGCCTCCTTGGCAGGGTCATCCTTGGAGTTGGAGGCCACATACCCACGCTTCAGATCCTTCACAGCAACATTCTTCACGTTGAAGCCAACATTGTCACCGGGAAGGGCCTCCTGGAGAGCCTCATGGTGCATCTCAACGGACTTAACCTCAGTAGTAAGACCAGTAGGCCCAAAAGTAACAACCATACCAGGCTTAATGACACCAGTCTCAACACGTCCAACAGGGACAGTTCCAATACCACCAATCTTGTACACATCCTGAAGGGGGAGACGCAGGGGCTTGTCTGAAGGCCTCTTTGGCTCATTGATCAAGTCCAGAGCCTCAAGTAGGGTTGGGCCCTTGTACCAGTCAAGGTTGGTGGACCTCTCAATCATGTTGTCACCTTCAAAACCAGAGATTGGAACGAAGTGGATCTTATCAGGGTTGTATCCAACCTTCTTCAGGTAGGAAGAGACTTCCTTCACAATCTCATCATAACGGGCCTTTGAATACTTGGGTGTAGTAGCATCCATCTGTAAAACAGCAAACCCAAACAATACGATTAGTTCAATGAAACTAGCAACCTAAAAAGCAAGCAAACATTAAAAATGCAATAACATACTAATTAAAACTAACTGGCCCAATACACTTGTTTTTTATGGCATGAAATTTCTTGGGGTGTCAACAACAATAATCCCCAGACAGAAAAACATATTTCCAAAATTTATTCATGCTAAGTGCAGGCTGTATAAAAACCTAAAGCAAGTATACAGAAATACAGAGCTCATCAGGTGCATGCCAACAAATCCTACTAATTGACAAAGTAAAATAAGTACCAAATTGCAATCATATAATAACAGTTAATTATGCAATTCCTTGTGCTTTCAGCACATACACATTGCAAGTACTCCAACTACAAAAAAAACTAAAAACAGGTGAAATCATAAATACACATCACCTATTGGGAAAAAATCCTGGAAAACCATATTATATTATGCCAATTTGCGAGGTAATAAAGATGTTAACTTGCGAAGTAATAAAGATGGATTGCTATCATACATAAACATGTAGGAAGCAGATGGCCTTTAAAATGCAAGCAATCAGTGTTTCACTTTGTCAAAACTAGCATACAACTAACATTAGCTATTCAATCACAGCACAAATGCAGTATTTTCAACTTGAAGGCAGTAATACTGAGAGAAGATAAATATTGCTAGACTATTGAAATACATTTACAGGCATCTCAGTTCATGAACCAGAATAAATAGAAATTCCTGGAATCATACCTTGTTGCAGCAGCAAATCATCTGCTTCACACCAAGTGTGAAAGCAAGGAGAGCATGCTCACGGGTCTGGCCATCCTTGGAGATACCAGCCTCAAAACCACCAGTGGTTGAGTCAATGATAAGAACAGCACAGTCAGCTTGGGAAGTGCCAGTGATCATATTCTTGATGAAGTCACGGTGTCCCGGGGCATCAATAACAGTGCAGTAGTACTTGGTGGTCTCGAACTTCCACAGGGCAATATCAATTGTAATACCTCTCTCACGCTCAGCCTTGAGCTTGTCAAGCACCCACGCATACTTGAATGACCGCTTGTTCATCTCGGCAGCCTCTTTCTCGAACCTCTCAATCACTCGCTTGTCAATACCTCCAAGCTTGTAGATCAGGTGGCCAGTGGTGGTCGACTTGCCAGAGTCGACATGGCCAATGACCACAATGTTGATGTGAGTCTTCTCCTTACCCATGGCTGAAGGAAAATGTTACACTGCTGCTTACATCAAACATAGCAGATAAAAAGTCAATAGATAAATATATGTCAATAAACCAGTAATCAAACAAAGGGCAGGAAAACCCAAGTCGAAGTACCCCACCCACACAACATCAGAGATCCGAAACTAGACCCGATGAACAACGCAACGGTAATCATCTATGGCCGAGAATAAGTTGCAAACTGCAATCGTATTTATATACGAAATACATACTAAAGGTAGATGAAGAAGCGGAAGCTAAACTTGGATTAGTACTCCTACCGTCATACAAACAAAACAGAGTTGAAGCGCCTCAGCCACGTAATATTATAGATCTCGGAAACTCAGTTACAATTTATGGCTCAATAACCAGTTGTAAGCTGCAAGTTCATACATAGACAATAAAGGTAGCGGCGGAGGAAAAAACACTTAATTAAAAATACAGTGCATGAATCGGCTCAGCTCATCACACATAACGACGATCGACAAACCTAGTAGATCTGGGCATCAAACGAACAGGCTCAAGGCAGAGCAAGAGAAGGAAGAGAAGCGCGCCCGCGCGTGAAGAAGAGTACCTCGTCGAGCGAAAAAAGAAGGAAGAGAAGCGCGCGGGCGGAAGTGTACCTCGGGCGTCAGTAGAGTGGTGTGGTTTCTACTCGCCGCTGATCTGAGGATACGGTGACGGCGCGCCGGCTACTACCAGTCTGCGGCAGCCGACTGCGTCTGGTGTCTGAGAGAGAACAGAATGGAGATAGGTTTTATAAGGAACGCGCCCTAGGGTTAGGACATGGATGAATGGGCTATTGGGCCCAAATATTACTTCACGGGCCACAAATGAACAAACAAAGCATCCGACGTACACATGCACGCATACTCGCTTGGTTTAATTTAGTCCGAAGCGAACAATATCGTTATTATTATGTATACTCCTTGTGTCAAAGATAAATACTCCCCGGTGTACATGTATATCTGGTTCAGCCCAATATGGTACACCCCAGGCTTATTAAAGCACAATCCACTAGGGCACAGTCCACTAAAGTACAATTTCAATTACGGGTCGTGGTGTGTGGTGTGCCAGCCCGTGGACCAAGACGTCAAGCCGTCGATCCAAAACATGGGGCCGTCGATCCAAAACACGACCCATGAATACTTAAGTGTGCCTGTCCAACTTAATTAACTCAAAATTAATGTGCCAGGTTAGCACAAATCACATGAAATAACATAAATAAAAGTACATAACATATATAACCAAAATAAAATTGGGTTGTTTGTGGGTGCCACATTAAAAATTTGGGTTAAAAAGGAAAAAGTACAACTAGCTCAGAAATGTTAAATATTTAGTGCGCTTCGATGGGCTCTATTTAAATGGGTCATTGACAGGGCGCCCGTGTGTTTAAGTTGAGGCACATGCACGGTAAAAGAGAAATGTGTCCTTAAGCCATTTATAGTTGTTTTAATGAATAAATGCTCAACACATTAATTTGGACTAGCATCCTTCATATGAGCATGAGCACAGGTGTTTAGAAAAGCAAATTGAAAGAAATAAGAAAGCACTTATGGGCTTGAAAATGGGCATATTGCAAACCTCTATGAATCAAAGTGATAAAGATATGTTTCTAGTACTTGGTCAATTGTTTTAGGTGTTAATCATGTTTGTCTAAGTGCTAGGAAACTTCTCAAGTCAAGCCAAAAATGGAGTAAAGAAGTTTAGCTAAGTTTGGCCAAATTTGGGCCAGTCTGGGCCTCAACGGACAGTCGCCTGAGACGCCCTCGGGTGAGTCAGAAATGCGTTGCTCGTCCGGGTTGGCGTCTGGCGAGCCATGGATGTGTCTCCCGCAAGAGGTTGGTCTCGGGCAAGCCATGACTATGTCTTTCGCCCGAGGTTAGTCTCGGGCGAGTCGTGATTGTGTCTCCCGCCCGGGGTAGGGCAAGTCGTGACTTAGGTCCCTCGTGCCTTGGTAAGGTTGGGAGCATGTTTGCTTATGACCCTTTCTTACTCAAGCGTGTATGGGCACTTTAGGGTTGCGATCTGGGCACCCCTAATTATGGTACCTGGCAACCGGACAGTCCGGTGCACACGCAGACAGGGAAGGCTGGTTGCTTCCCAAATGAAGAACCAACTACTCCTAGGCTCTTTGCGCTATAAAAGGAACCCCTAGACGCATGGAGCAGGTACCCCAAGCATCACAAGAGCATACTACAACTTCGAAACTCTGTGACACGCTTTTGATTTGTTAGAGAGAGATTTGAGCGCGTTCTTGAGTTGTGACTATTGTTTTAATTTGTGCACTCTCTTCTTTGTTTGTGTGTGTGGTATTGATGTAATTGTGCTCTTGTGTGCGTTTCTACCTCCCAACTTACTCCGGATTTGATTGTCATCAATTTTGTAAGGTGTGATAGACTCCAATCTGTGGAGATTCCTCACAACTGGGATATTGATATAAGGAAGACAATTGTGGCACTCAAGTTTGATATTTGGATTACTTGAGAGGTGTTGAGTGCAACCCTTGATCGAAGGAGGTCACCACAATGTGGAGTAGGCATTGGCCGAACCAGAATAAAAATCGTTGTGTCTCTTGTCCATTTTACTTATTATGATTACTGTCTTCTTGAGTTCTCATATTTACGTGTAATATTGCTCCTAAGTTTAATACTCATCCTAAAGGAGCAACCAAGTGAAGAGTTCTCTTTTCTCCTCTCTTTCTCCTCATCCTAACTTGGTTCTCGTTCTCACTAATGTGACGAAACCTCCCAAGTCATTAGGCCCACCTACAGTTGTCCTTATCCAACGGACCTTGGACAACCCTGTAGATGCACATAATCACTTGACAAGTTCGGTATTTATATCCTTTTCCTTGCCCAAGAGCGTTTCGCCTGTCACGAGGATATTACAACACATCGGAGGGACGAATAAGCGGAAGTGAATTACAATAACATAATTTACATTCAAAATACAGAAAGAGTGTTATAGTTATTACAACTCAGGGTATAAGAGTGCATAAGTATTATTATTACAAACTTGGAAGGCAAAAATCCCTCCCGCATAAAAGTATATTGCTTTTCAAAAGGGAGGCCAACATCCTCCCGAGGCTTCACTGTTGAGGTTCCTCTTTTGGCACCACCTTAGAGCAAAAACAGCAAAAGTCTGTTGTTTCCTCACCTACAACAACATGGGTTCGAAAACCTTGAGTACGAAGTGTACTTTCGCAAGTCTTACCCATCAAAATAAAAGACTCTCAAGGATATGCTGGCTTAAGGGAGTCAAGGTAAGGCTTAATCAAGAATTAAGACTTTGTTTGCAAAAATGCTTACTAATAGTGGATCCTTAAAATCCAGTTTTATTAGCAAGTTAAGTCATTACCTGTCACTAGAGTTCTTTCTGCTCTAGTTCAAGCACTTGGCCTATACTAGCCGTCCTTTTATCAACCCTTCTTGTTCACTGGAATGCTACGTGTAAGTCAGTGACCAAGTCTTCATGTCCGAGAAGTAATGGTGATCCGAATCGATTAATACCCAGCTGAGGATCTCCAATCACACGACATATATAGCACTTAACCCTTGCATATGTCAACTCGCCACCGGGTTTCTTAAGACCATACCGGGTTCACGCCAACCGAGAGCACAGATACACCACCGTCCAGCCTCTTGCCACGGAGGGTACACGCTACTCTCGCCATCTCTCCACTCCCATTGCGTGTTGGCCTTTCTGGTATTAGTCTACCCGAAGCAAAGCTTACCCATGACGAGGCATGTGACCAGTTAAAGGGTCCTCGGTTATCAGGCCTACATCGACAAGGTCCTTAGTCGACTCAGACGGAGACACTACACCGAGACTCTCTTCTCGTGCAAGTCACCCGCCCGGTCTCAGCTTTATCATTTAAAACCCAAAGTTTGCTACCTGTCAGAGGTACATCTTTTCCGATGATGAACCCATCATGGCCATGATGGATCCACCATCAAGTTCTATTTTTGAAAACGTCTCATCCACTGTGAAACATCATCTTTTGTTTAAAAACAAAACATTTATTTTTCTAAAGCAGGACTAAGCATCAGAAAAACCTTTTTAATAAACAGGTAATCAAGGAATGGTAAATAGTTCCAAGGAAGGAAATACAACAATTTGTTTAACATCCAACTCCTATCACCTAATGCATCAGTCAAGTGATAAAGAGTTTTTAAAACAGCAAGGAGGTGGCAAATGCACCGGGGCTTGCCTTGTGTTGTAGGAGAGTCGGGCTCTGTTCCACAAATATCAAAATAAAAATAGTTCCCCGCAGGTGGATTTTCTGTTGATGTAGTCTCTTCCTCTACAACAGTCACTTATTCCTCGTTCTCTATATATAACCATATATAATCATGAATGCTCATGTAATGCTTATGAAAATGCAATAATAGAAAAAAGGTATTAAGTTGTATCTTGAATACAACTTTCCTTCACGGTGCTCCACAGAAACTAGAGTTTTTCTGAGTCAACACCCTAGTAGGATTAGACATTTTTACCCTAAGGAGCTAGGGTTTTTGGTTTAGGCATCAAACAATGTCCAAAGCAAGTCAAACTTCACTCATAGGATCTAAATATTATATTAAGCTTATCCAAAAAGTTTAGTGATTTTTGGAGTCATTAAATAATTCCTAAAATTCTAGAGGTATAGGTTTAAGCTCTTTTAAATACTGATTAATTCTTTGTTTGGACTAAAACTCTAGAACCATTTTTATTAAATACTAGGGAAATCTAGGAGTCCAACAAAATTATTCTCATAATTTTATCATTTTCTATAATTTTCTATGGATTTCCTAAGTCTGACATAAAAAGAAAAAGGAAAAGCATATACAGTATCAGACTCAATTTAACCCGAGCCGGCCCAAGATAGGCAGAACGCGCCCGCGTTGCCGGATTTGCACTGGGGACCCTGGTAATTTGAAAAACTCGTTAATAGTCCCGCACACTATTTCAATGTGTCACTGACATTTACACTGAGGCCCTTCACTTTCTAATTCTTCACAACCCACGATTCCCGACCGTGGACGGCGGAGCAGTGGCTCCGGTGAGCCAAGACCGGCCAGAAAACGCAATGACTAGGGTCCCGGTGTGGCTGACACCCAATTCTACTCCTAATGAGCCTTTTCCCTCACTCAATTGCAAGGTTATGGCTCTCAATCACTCTGTCCACGGTGATGGTGCAAACCGAGGACGATCTGAAGTGTTCCCGGTGATCTAGCGTGATCTAGTTCAATTGGCCGGGCTGCTAAGCATCTACAGCACACAGGGATGTTGAAACGAGAGTGAGGAAGACATGATCGAACCTGTGGATAGCTAGCCACGGCGAGCTCACACACGCGGTGTTCTTGACTGATTTGGGGAAATCCCAAATTGAAGCGCTCTGGTGGATAATTTGAGGCACGGGTTGGTGCATTGGGTGTGTAATTACCTAGCGGAGCTGATGGCACGCTCAATTTATAGGGCCCGAGGGCGGTGCCTCCTAATTTAGGCATGGCGTGCTGGCGGCCGGAGAGAGGGGAGAGCACTGGCGCAAGAGGTGCGTGGCTTTCACCGCGGCAAGGTCACCAGCGATGAACGGACACGCCAAGGCACTTTACTGCGACGTGGTAGAGCGCCTAGGCACGTGGGAACCGATCAACAGGCGGCCAAGTCCGGCGAGCTTATCTAAATCGGCCGTGAGTTAGGCGGACACGACGGCCGGGGCGGAACAGTGGCCTAAGTTCATCCTCAGTGCGATATTTCTTACCCGAGCAGTTATCTGTACTCCGTTGAGCACGAATCGTGGTGCCTGGCGCAAATCCGAGCGCGAGGTCGCCGACGACGAGGTTCATTGAACCAGAAGATCTTTTCGCTACTGTACCATCAGGGACTGCTTCAGTTGTTCTGATAGAGCGGTTTGCAGCGCTCAGATCTTAGATTTTTACATGACAACTTGTTAATTTGCCTGTAACAAAGTTGTTGCCCTATGATTCGGCTATAATCTTGCTATAGCAACCATAGCCAAACAATCACTGGATCATGGTCGAATCCAATCTCAAAGTTTGCCCAACTTCACTGTTAACCATTATTCAGTTCATTAACTGACTGTCAGCCTGACTTTAGATCTAAATTTCTCCAAATTTTGTATGACGCCAAGGTTTAGTCACTTAAGCAAAGTTATGCTCCTATAGTAACTCTACAAATTTAATGTATTGATCCTGAGTAAATTCCTTGTAATTTTAGAAATACAGAGCTCCAAAGTCAGCCCTATTCAAATGAATTCAGACTTAGTCACATATGGTTTCATGAGGTACTTCTTGCAAATAAGTCCAAATCACATAATTTGATTTGCAAATCCTCAAATGTGTGAAACATATGATTTGTGGTGTTCTAATACTTTGGTTTTTGCATTTGGGTCCAAAAGTGCATAAAATGTACACTTAACCCCCTAGGGTTCTAGTTTAGGGTTCTCCAGGGGTCTTTTCAGGGTTTTTAGCACTTTAGGGTTTTGGTGTCACTAAAGTCCTTCAAATGTGATATCTTATGATCATATCTCATGTCTTTTGAGGTTTTCACATATTTGGGCTTCACTTATATCCATAAGCCCTGATATGAGGTTAAGCACTTTACCGTAGGGTTAATCACACATCAAGTCACATCAATACAGCTTATTTGAAATTTTTACCTAGTGAATACACTCTAGGTGTAACAAACACATGATATGCCCATGCACATGATGTTATGCTCAAGTTTTAGTGACAGTAACACCAGAGGTGTTACATCCTTCCCCCCATAAAAGAATCTCATCCCGAGATTTAAAGTCTTAGGGCAAGTAGTGGAAAAGGAAACACGTCATATTTTTATTTCCTTATTTCTGGTACAAGGCAGGGGTGGTATGGGGGTCTATTTCATTTGTACAACGATTGTACATATCTCACAAATTACATGAAGCTAAAAAGCTAGAGAAATTCTTTTTTAAGAAGTCTTGGGTTTCCCATGCAGCTTCATCTTCAGCATGTTGGTTCCATTGTATCTTATAGAATTTGAGAACTCTTCTTCGGGTGACCTTGTCCTTTTGATCCAGGACTCGAATGGGATGTTCTGAATATGTTAAGTCTGGTTCCAGGGTAACATCCATTACATCAATGGTTCGATCTGGAACCCGAAGACACTTCTTCAATTGGGATACATGGAACACATTGTGTACCGTAGACAATGTTTTGGGTAATTGGAGTCGGTATGCCACTAGCCCACATTGTTCAAGAATCGGGAACAGACCATTGTACCGGGGTGCAAGCTTTCCTTTTACACCGAAACGAGTCACACCCTTCATTGGTGATACTTTTAGGTACACATAATCTTTGACTTGAAAGTACAAGGGTTGGCGGCGTTTGTCTGCATAACTCTTTTGTTGAGCATGTGCTTCTTTCAAGTTATGTATGATTCATTGAACCTTTTCTTCTATTTCTTTGACCATATCAGGCCTGAAAAACCACCTTTCCCCTGGTTCAGACCAATTTAATGGAGTACGACACCGTCGTCCATACAAAGCTTCAAATGGTGCCATCTTAATGCTTTCTTGATAACTATTGTTATATGAAAACTCTACCAATGGTAAGCATTCATGCCATTTCTGTGGGAACTCCAGAACGCATGCCCACAACATGTCTTCAAGTATTTGGTTCACTCTCTCAGTCTGTCCACTTATTTGGGGATGATAGGCCGAACTATGGAGCAACTTAGTACCCAGGGACTTATGTAGTTCTCCCCAAAACTTGGATACAAATTGCGGTTCGTGGTCCGACACTATAGTCTTTGGAATTCCGTGCAAACTGAGAATACGGGCAATATATACCTGGGCATAGGTGAGGACCGGATAGGATGTCTTGACCGGTAGAAAATGGGCTATTTTTGTAAGTCGATCAACTATAACCCAGATAGAATCAAACCCTTTTGCTGTCCTGGGTAATCCTACAATGAAGTCCATGCTAATGTCCTCCCATTTCCAAGTTGGGATGGGCAAATATTGCAATGGACCAGCAGTCTTCATGTGTATGGCTTTGACACGTCTACAGGTGTCACATCTCGCCACATAGCGTGCAATTTCGATCTTCATTTTTGTCCACCAATAATGTTGTTTTAAATCTTGATACATCTTAGTGCTTTTGGGATGAATGGAATATCGACTAAGATGAGCTTTGTCCAATATTTGTTGGCGGACTTCATCATCCTTAGGCACAACTATGCGGTTATTAAACCATACTATGCCTTGATTATCCCTTCTGAAACAATTTGCCTTGCCGACTTCTATTTTCTCATGAATATGTCTCATACCCTTATCACTTCTTTGTGCATCAATAATCTTTTGCAGAAGAATCGACTCAAGCTTCAATTGGTTTAAGGTTCCATGTTGAATCTTTCCCAGGTTTAACTTCTCCATTTCTTGACACAATGTGGTGTCAGAGGTCTTTACTGTAAGACAATGGTAGGAAGACTTGCAACTTAATGCATCTGCCACCACGTTGGCCTTACCTGGGTGATAGTGAATTTCTAATTCATAATCCTTAATCAGCTCAAGCCATCTTCTCTGCCTCATGTTTAGTTCTGACTGTGTAAAAATGCACTTCAAACTTTTATGATATGTATATATATTGCAGATATTTCCCAGCAGATAATGATGCCATATTTTAAGGGCATGAAGCACAACAGCTAATTCCAAGTCATGAGTTGGATAATGTTCCTCATGCCGACGCAACTATCTTGAAGCATATGCTATAACTCGGCTCTCCTGCATTAAGACACATCTGAGGCCACTGCCTGATGCGTCACAGTATACATCAAAAGGCTTTTCAATGTCCGGTTGCGCCAATACCGGAGCAGTGGTCAATAATACCTTCAATTTATCGAAGGCTTCGTTGCATCTTGAGGACCAGTTAAATTTTGTATCATTCTTCAATAGACTTGTGATTGGCTTCACAATCTTGGAGAAATCCGGGATAAATCTACAGTAATAGCCAGCCAGCCCAAGGAAACTTCGAACTTGATGTACAATGGTTGGTGGTTTCCACTCTAGAATATCCTTGACCTTGCTGGGATCAAACGCAATCCCATTTGCAGACAATACATGTCCCAAAAATTGGATTTCCTCCAACCAAAACGCGCACTTGCTGAATTTAGCATATAATTGATGTTCTCTTAAGCGCGTTAATACAATCCGTAAATGTTTAGCATGCTCCTCTTCATTCTTGAAATAAATCAAAATATCCTCGATGAAGACCACCACAAATTTGTCCAACTCGGGCATAAATACCGAGTTCAATAGATATGTGAAGTGGACAGGAGCATTCGTCAATCTGAAGGACATAACCAAATATTAGGATAATCTGTACCGCGTAGTAAATGCGGTCTTGGGTATATCTTCGGGTCGAATACGGATCTGATGATAGCCCGACCTGAGGTCAATTTTGGAGAATACCCGTGCTCTAGTAAGTTGATCGAACAGGATATCGATCCGGGGAAGAGGGTACTTGTTCTTAATCGTGACCTCATTAAGGGGTCTGTAGTCCATGCACATTCGAAGTGTTTGATCCTTCTTCTTGACAAAGATTGCGGGACATCCCCAAGGTGATGAACTAGGCCAAATGAATCCCTTCTCAAGCAAGTCTAGTAATTGAGTCTTGAGATTCGCCAATTCATTTGGTGGCATCCGGTACGATCTTCTAGAAATAGGAGCTGTACCGGGCTTCAGTTTGATCACAAACTCTACATCCCTTTCTGGAGGCAATCCAGGCAAATCTTCAGGAAATACATCCAGAAATTCACACACTACCGGAATATCTTGGATTTTTGGAATGATAGCTTCATAGACCCGTCCAAATGGTTTGGTTGGGACAGCTATAGGGATGGACAAGAGAACCTCTTCACGGCCATGGCTCAACTTGATAGTCCTTAAGTCAGTGTCGAGGATAGCTTTATGCTGGGCTAACCAATTCATGCCCAGTATTACATCTATATCTTGGCCTTTCAAAACAATCATGTTGGTGTGAAAATCCCGTTCAGCCAAGGTTACTGGCACATGAAAGGCTACTTCCTTAGTAAATATTTGTCCCCCGGGCGAATGAATAATAAACCCTTCCCTTGATTCAGTGCAAGGAATGCAATATTTTCCATGAATTTCTTGCTTATGAATGTATGCGAAGCACCAGAATCAAAGAGAATGACTGTTAGGTGATTGGCCACAAGGAACATAGCCATCATTACCGGCTCTCCTTCCGGTGTAGTGGCCACTTGAGTGTAATAAATTCGCCCAGTCTTCTTGACATTTTTGCCCACTGAATTATTAGTCATGTGTTCCCTTGCCTTGATTAGAGCTCCCAGAGTTCTGCTGATTGTTGGACTTATTCTGCCTCGGATATGGACAGTCTTTTATAAAATGACCAGACTTCCCATAGTTGAAGCAACCAGTTGAGGAACTAGGGAGGGCGGGGAAACGATCACCAGGGGCACTCGGCTAATTTGTAGAAGTGGGGGCAGTGGCAGGCGAATGAAAACAGGTTGTTTGAATGGATAGGAGGGTGGACGAGGTGAAGAACGGTTTTGATTAAATGGTCGGATTACCAACCTAGTTCGCTTCTTAGGTCCCTGATTGGACCTGTCACCCCCAAATCCATTGGATTTTCCTTGGTCTGTATTCTTGGCTTCTACTGCTAGCGCCGTGCTGACAGCTCTGCTGTACGTAAGATCCAGACAGGTAGCCATTTTCCTTTGGAGCTGGTCGTTGAGTCCTCTCATGAAGCAGTTCTTCTTTTTCAGGTTAGTGTTTACTTGGTCAATTGCATATTGGGATAAATGATTAAACTTGTTGAGATACTGCATCACAGTATCCCCCCTTGTTTTAGTCGAATAAATTTCTCTTGTTTCATGTGAAGCACTCCTTCTGGAATATAGTTGTTGGGGGCCTTCGTCCTCCGAAGGTCCTCAAAAACATGATTTGACAATGTTTTCCAAGTGGATTATATGAACAAGTACCTTCGGACTCAGAATTATGAACACGAAGTACGGTCAGGACGAAGCCTGAACCAGACGAAGGGGGATCGAAATGGAGGACGGGCTGATTACCAAGCTCTACGAAGGGTGGTGCACAGCCGAAGCTGTGCGCAGGAAAGCTTCGTCGCGATAGCAGAAAGGGGAACCGACTTAAAGATGAAAAGACTACTTAGGCCTTGACAGATTTCTATAAGTCATTAACAAATGTAATGGACATGAATGTAATTTTACATGGGGTGTGTCTCACGCCTATAAATAGATGAACAGTACTCCCGTACTGTTCATGCTGACTTGGCATTTGCTTTTGCGTCATCCTTGTACTTTTGCCTTCCTGCAATCCGAAGGTACATTTGTAATTTGAAGTCATTTCTATTGTTGCATAAGAATAAAATAGAAATAATGTTGTGATAAAATTTAAATGTTTACATTACTTTTCATGTTATGCATAAATTCTTCGTCATAACTTATCGTGCTTACGAAGATATATTGTTTATGACCTTCGTCCGGAGCACGTTATATCCCGAAGGGAAATAATGTTTCGAAGGACGAAGGACCTTATCATTAACACTTTTTATGTTGCCTTGTTCTTAATCCGAAGCATTTGAGAACAAGTCACCAACATTGGCGCCCACCTCCGGTGAACTCACTTCCACTTTGAGTTTTTTGAACACCTTCGGAAGCCATAGACCCTCGCTATGGCGCCGAAGAAAGCTTCAGCGACTGGGGCTGCAGCACTGCAACCGCTGGACCCCAACCAGGAGACTGTCTCTCTTCGAGAGGCCCGAAGCCAGAAGAGGAAGGCTGTCAGCCCGACGCTTCAGGAGGATGACTTAGACCAAGAGATCAGGGATATGGAGCTGCTTCATCAACAGGTGCAGAGGAAGAAGGAAAAGATGGCCAGGCTGGCTGAGCTGCAGAGGCAGATAGATGAAGCTTCTGAAGAAGTTCGTCATCTTACTCACGATGAGCAGAACAGAAGGCCTCAACAAAAAGACCTTCATCAGGAGGGCTTCTTCAACGAAGATGACTGGTATGACAATTTCCATCATGGAAATTTTGTTTTCGATGATGCTTCTCCCCTGTCCGCTGAGCTGCAGGCTACACCTTGGCCTCCATCCTACAAGCCACCCCAGCTTCCCATGTTCGATGGTCATTCAGACCCGAAGCAGTTTTTGATGAGCTACGAAGCAACAGTGTCTTCGTATGGTGGCAATGCTGCAGTCATGGCAAAGTCTTTTGTTATGGCTGTCAGGAATGTTGCTCAGACCTGATATTCCTCCCTTCGACCAGGAATGATTACTTCATGGCAAAAGCTGAAGGACATGTTGTTAACCAGCTTTCAAGGGTTTCAGACGAAGCCGGTTACTGCTCAAGCCTTGTTCTAGTGCACTCAGGATCATGAAGAATACCTTCAGGCGTATGTCAGAAGGTTCTTACGTTTGAGGGCGCAGGCACCAACGGTGCCCAATGAAATTGTCATCGAAGCCATGATCAAGGGGCTTCGACCTGGACCTTCAGCTCAATACTTCGCTAGGAAGCCACCTCAGACTTTGGAGAAGCTACTCCAGAAGATGGACGAGTACATTCGTGCCGACAATGATTTTCGCCAAAGAAGGGAGGAGGCTTTCAGATTTTCTGAAATGACCAGGGGCTTCGGAGGAAGATTCTATCCGAGGCATGTCAGGTCCATCCACAATTCTACTCAAAATGATGATAAGGGGAGTCAGCAGAACAGGCCGCAGTGCTCCTCACAGGCTTCGGGGCAACAGCAAAGTTTCTTCCGGCCACCAGCTCCAAGAGGCAGAAGCGCCAGGGGCTTCGGCGGAAGATTTGGAGATCAACCAAGGAAAATGTTTTGCTTGTTCTGTGGAGAAAACAAGGGCCATACCACCAGGATGTGCCATGTTACAATCCAGAAGCAAAAGGAAATAGCCGAAGCCGCAGCGCAACAAGCTCAGCCGAAGCAGGTCATGCATACTGCTTCGTACCATCCGCCTTACATCCCACAATACATAGACAACCACCCTGCAGTTTCGGTAGCTTCGGCAAGTCAACCTCAAGCTTCCTGGCAACAGCCTCCGCCTCCACCTCCACTGCAACAAGGCCAACAGCCAGAAGGGAGCCAATATGCCCCACATCAAAGGGACTTCAGAGAACAATCCGAAGCTCGCACAGTCAATAGCACTGTGCCAGAGTCGAAGCACATTTATTGACACATATCCTACCTTTGATAGCAATCTTTTCTATTTAGTTCTATTTTCTGTGTAACAAAGAACATTGTTAGTTTTCATGTAATAATTTCGTTGTTTCCCACAAGGAAAACCTATTTTCTCCACAGGCTTAAGTTGCTGAAGCTTAAAAATTTTTTTGCGTTAACAAGGAGGACCTTCGAATTATTAAAAATCCTTCGAAGCAACAGAAAGTCGTTCTAAGGAACGCAGAGTAAGTTGATGAAGTCACAAAAAGCCGTTCCAAAGGGAGCGCAGTGTAAGTTTTCTGCTCAAAAGTCGTTCCAAAGGGAATGCAGAGCTTACAGCGAAAAGTCAACGCTGATACCGCCTAAGTAAAAGGCGAAGAAGCTCAAAAGACGTTCCTAAGGGAATGCAGAGCTTACAGCGAAAAGTCAACGCTGATACCGCCTAAGTAAAAGGCGAAAAAGCTCCAAAGACGTTCCTAAGGGAATGCAGAGCTTACAGAAAAAGATTGTGTGTTTCACGAGGATATGTGTGCATCTTCGGAATCAAATTCATCTACATAACATAACATCATCACATCATTTTGCATAGCATAAGCATCATACATCATATTGCATATGGCAAAAGAAGGGAGGACAGTATCAACCTTCGGAAGAATGATTTGAGAAAGTAAAAATCTTCGGAATATAGCTTCGGAAGATGTTCTCACGAAGTTTGGATATTTTTCATCAGAGTGCTATGGGTTTTGTGATGCATAAAAGTTTTTCTATCTTCACGAAGCATGAAAAGAAGGGAAGGTGTTTTTTCGCCGAAGGCTTAAAAACGGTACGTATGTAAAGTTTCATGCATCGTAAAGAATTGAATAATGAAAAGAAACTTATATATTACATTCAAATGTACAAAATGTTACACAGATCACATTCCAAATATTTTTTCTAATACCATCTAGTCTTCTCTTAGTACTACTTCGGCAGCCTCATTTAGAAGTTGTTCAACAACTTTATCCATGATAGCTTCGGCCATTTGTTTAATTTCGTCATCCTCTTTCGTGTGAGGGTCAGCAGACGATCCAGTAGGTTCTGAGGGAAGGGAATATGTCTACATTACTATCACAAACTGCGAACAAAGTTTGAAATAAAAGTTACAACACAACAAGAACGACTAATTAATACCTATTTGCCCTTCGGGCTCTGTACTTTTTTCGGCAACTTCTGTCACTTTCCTAGCATCATGAATGCCTTTTTCACTCCTTTGAATAATTTCTTGCGCCATTTCTCGGCCGCCGTTGTCCCAGATATCAGTAAAGAATTTACCGCCAACCATGCTTGCTTCGGTCGAGGGGTCTTTGATGTCTTCGGAGGACAAGGCAGCTTCGGACTGAGCTAAGGATTTTACATGCTCACAACCTTTCTTCTCCAAAACAGTAGCAACTCCTCTGGCGCCCGAAAAAAGCGCAGATGTCACCGCGGCTACTCAGGATTTCCTCGAAGGCCTCTGCTTCGTGACTGATCCAATCCAGTGGACCTTCGGGGATTGCCTCTTAAGAAATTCTCTTCACTAGAAAATTGCGCCAACGCTGGCGAAGCTGGATTTTATCTTTTTTGCACGCATTCAATAGATTTAACATAGCATTTCCTCTGGGATGCACGAAGCTCCTTAACACTTAACTCTAAATGATTGACCAACTGATCACTAAGCTCTCGTTTTGTTTCTTCAAGCACAGCACGTTCCTCTTTAGCTCTAGCTAGCTGTTTCTGAAGATCCTTAATATCACGTTTTTTGGGCTTCGGCCTAGACCTTTGAGGCAGCTTCGTCTTTTTTAACCTTGTCTACCAATGTAAGCAGAATTTTATCCTTTTCCAGAGCTTCGTTTCTCAGTTTAATAACTTCTGATCGTAGGTTGTTGAACGCAATTTCGTAGCTCTCATCTTCGGCACTCTTTTGTGCTCTTAATGCGTTGCTTAGGATTAGACCCTACATGTAAAAAAAGTTGTATAAGAATAAAAGAATGAGTTACGAATTAAAAAAATTTTCAAGCGCCTAATTCCCAGACCTTTAGGCTATTGTACGCAAGACTGTCCGCGAGATCCTCCTTCGTCATAGCACATAATCCAGCTTCGAGCTTCGGGAATCCCATACTTCTAGCCATCTCCCGGCAGACAGATAATTCTTTGTTATCAGGGAGGCAGTATAGGAAGTCATCTTCATTTGTCCCATTGAACACTACTGCCCCCTTCGGATATTTTAACTCTCTAGCATAATGATTGGCTTCATAAATCTCTTCTTCAGATAATTTCTTCCCGAAGCATGTCGCACGATGTAATCGCATATGTTGGAAGGGGCTGTCGGGGGGCGCAGTGTCAATTTCTTCAACCAAAACTGGTTCTGATATTTTTATTTTCTCGGTTTCCAAAGATTATTCCTTGGTGGGCTCTGAAGGCCCAGCTTCAGCTTCAGGTTGTTGCTTCGAAGCTTCAGTAGACGCTTCAGCAAGTTCAACAGTCTTCTTTGAGTTGTGCTTGAAGACTTAATTGTCTCCAAGACATCTAGCACGTTCACCATTCTTTTTCTTTTTGGGGTCACCGATGGGCCCTTTTGATTTTTTATTGTTTCAACATTTGCTGAAGGACTTAAGATTTCAATATTTTTTGTCCTTCAATCTTCGGTTTTTCTGCCTTCTCTGCTGAAGGCGCTTCAATTTTTCTTCTATCTTTGGCACTGGAGCTGGTTCTGTAGCTTCAGTGGCCAAGAGACTTCACCAATAAATTCAGGCACTATGGCTGGCTCAATAAAAACGTGCCCGGTGGGTGAGCACCTTCATCTTTTTCGGCGCTGGCTCACTAGTGGCACTCGTGACAGCCTCTGTCGCAGGAGAAGTAATTTTTTCTTTTGCGGGCCCCAATACCGGATAGTGATAGTCAGGGTAGACAAACCCGACTGCGTCAAATACCCGGTGAGCCTTTTCTTCTTTCGGCCCCCGAAGGCTGCTGATAAACGCAAGTGTTTCTCGGCCTTCGGAATATGCCCCCAAGCAGTTCGTCGCTTAATGTTTCAACGCTTTTCAAACCAGTCGTCATCAGGTTCAACAAACTTATCCCAGTATTTGAATGTGTATTTCAGTCTAACCAGTCCGCCTTCGTCGGACTCTTTGATTGGTCTCCTTCGGCATTTCCCACTTTCTCCTGCAAGTGGCCACACCCTGAAGGCAATATGCTCTTGGACCAAGTCCCTTGTCCCAATAAAAGAGCAGATTACGCCGAAGGCTCTTTGGCATTCCTCGGCTGCTTCATCCATTTCAACCTTCGGCCCTTCGAAGTCCGAAGCGTTGCCAGATGGGGCGCATTATGATACTCTTAACATCTTCCTGCCGCTGTTAAGTCGTTCTTTACATAGAAACCACTCTGTTCATCCAGGCTCCGGGCCACCTCTTCCGAAAAGTTGGCACAGGGCGGCTTGACCCGGAGCGGGCATCGAAGCTGTAACACCCAAAGTTGTTGTGATATTGTTCTTTCCCCCAGGGCTTCGTCTCATATAATAACTCATGAATATTGCAAAAGCTTTTAGCATTTGGTTCTAAACCTTGGCTTTCTCACAGCCCAGACAAACATCCCCATTCTTATGATAGCTTCGGGGAGTAATTTGATGAAGGTAGACTTGAAATGTCTTCAGGACTTCGACAACAAAGCTGCTTAGGGGGAATCAAAGCCCAGCCTTGAGAAAGCTTCGGAAATTACGACTTCATCTTCTTCGGGAGTGGGAGAAGTTTTTTCTCCAGCATCAGCCCTCACAATAGATATATCTCGAAATACCTCCCTCTCATATTATCAATATGACTCTGCTTAATGGTGGTTTTCCCGAAAACCGTGTGACTTGGCCGCCATGGTCGATCTTCGGACTCTCCCCCACCACTTTCTACATCATAACTGTCGCTGTCACCAGTATCTTCAGACAAACCTTCCAGAATCTCCTTGGTGATTTTTTCCGTATTGGTCTCCGCCATCGCTATAAGGAACCCCAAGTTCTTCTCTTCGTCAAGGCTCAGCTTCATCTCAGCAGCAACCTTCTTATCTTCAGACATCTTCGGAAACACTAAAAAACTGTTTTCAAAAGCCGAAGCTTCAAACCAAAATATCAGCAAATCTTAGCGCGCAAGAGCTAAAAATTTAGTGAGCGGGAAGCAGATGGCAAGTGTGCGTATCAAATGAGGTTTGCGGCATTATCTTATTTATACGCCCAGGGCGTTGAAAATTGAAAGACCCCGCTTGTCAGTGAATGTTGCTATTCTAGCAAAGGGGAAGGTGTTTTTTTCGGACCTTCGGCTCAAGGCCTTCGTCCATATCGCAATCTGAATTTAATCATTAACAAATTAATATTGCGAGGGGATACTGTTGGGGGCCTTCGTCCTCCGAAGGTCCTCAAAAACATGATTTGACAATGTTTTCCAAGTGGATTATATGAACAGGTACCTTCGGACTCAGAATTATGAACACGAAGTACGGTCAGGACGAAGCCTGAACCAGACGAAGGGGGATCGAAATGGAGGACGGGCTGATTACCAAGCTCTACGAAGGGTGGTGCACAGCCGAAGCTGTGCGCAGGAAAGCTTCGTCGCGATAGCAGAAAGGGGAACCGACTTAAAGATGAAAAGACTACTTAGGCCTTGACAGATTTCCATAAGTCATTAACAAATGTAATGGACATGAATGTAATTTTACATGGGGTGTGTCGTCACGCCTATAAATAGATTGAACAGTACCTCCCGTACTGTTCACGCTGACTTGGCATTTGCTTTTGCGTCATCCTTGTACTTTTGCCTTCCTGCAATCCGAAGGTACATTGTAATTTGAAGTCATTTCTATTGTTGCATAAGAATAAAATAGAAATAATGTTGTGATAAAATTTAAATGTTTACATTACTTTTCATGTTATGCATAAATTCTTCGTCATAACTTATCGTGCTTACGAAGATAATATTGTTTATGACCTTTGTCCCGGAGCACGTTATATCCCGAAGGGAAATAATGTTTCGAAGGACGAAGGACCTTATCATTTGACACTTTTTATGTTGCCTTGTTCTTAATCCGAAGCATTTGAGAACAAGTCACAACAATAGTGTTCACCGAATGCGAGCTTAAATTCATCCCATGTGACCTGGTGTCCGGCTGGTTGAACTGCCACAAAATTTCCCCACCACGTACTAGCAGGGCCTCTCAGTTGTTGGGCAACGAACAACGGCTTTCTGTGTTTCTGTGCAACGGATTAATCCGAACTTCTGCTCCATTACCCTATCCACTCATCAGCTTCAAGAGGATCTTCAGCTTTAACAAAGAGTGGGGGACACATTTTAGAAAAGTCCAGATATGAGGTTTCACGCGGTCCCTGTGGAGGAGCCCTTCCGCCATGTTGTTGGGATTGATTACCCGCCATCTCACGTAAAAAGCGGGTATTATCGGCAGTCACGTTGACCAAGGCAGAGATAGCCTCGGCCAGCATTGGTGGTATAGGTGGTGGAGTTGGAGTATCTTCCCGACCACGGGAAGTACCCACACCGTCATGCGCACGAGTCATTGATGGCATCTGAGGCAAAGAAACATTTGGGAAAAATATAACATGCCGATACACACCATCATTTTACATTACCAAAACGTAATGATACAGACTCAAGTGTACAACATGATCTTATTACTTATTTTACATAGGTATAGTCTCTAAACTATACTAGTTTAGTCTTCGTCATCCTTGGGTTCTTCATTTCCTGCCGTGGGAGACCGATCGTCAGCCAGGTTCATGGAAGGAGGAGGCCTAAAAAGGTCTAGCTCCCCGTCAGTTCCTTCACCTGCTGTCCCTGATGGACCGACTTCCATCGCAACAGGGTCGGCAGGCACGTCCGGGTGCAGTCGTGAATACAGTATATGCACTTCTTCATGTAGAGTATTGCATTATACCTGCAAGTTGTCAAGGGCCGCACTAAGCTCGGTCACACGAGCACGAGCTTTGGCTTCCCGATCCCAAGCAACCGAACGTGAGTTGACGGCCCAATCGACTGCCAAATCTCGTTCAGCAAGCTTGTCTTGCAGGCGTCTGACGTCAGCTGCCAGCTCATTTATACGCTGACCATCTTCTGCCCACACCCTGTTTCGGTGATGTAGCTCCGCCGAAGCTGTTCCAATTGAGCTTCCAAGTCTCCGATTGGATCGTTGCTGTCGCCGCTACTTCCTTCATGTCTTGGAGCCAACTGATGACGAGGCACGCCAATAGGTCCAGTGGACTTACGCGCGGTTTTCCTCGTACGCGGCATATCTCCATAAGGGGGAAAATTTATTAGTATAGTTTTAAATATGATGCATACATAATTACAGAATCAACCTTGTTAACTCCCAACCTCCTATACATTGCACTATATTACCTGGTCTTACAAGATGAGCACTTCCAGAAAGTGGCAAGGTAAGAACGAAAGAAATTTTCTTGGATAAGTATTTGAAACTTCTTTTTGAAATGCTTCATAATATCTGAAGAGATGGGCTTCGCTCCGATACCAGCTGTGGCGGAACCTCCCAAGTCATTAGGCCCACCTACAATTGTCCTTGTCCAACGAACCTTGGACAACCCTGTAGATGCACATAATCACTTGACAAGTTCGGTATATATATCCTTTTCCTTGCCCAAGAGCGTTTCACACGTCACGCAGATATTACAACACATCGGAGGGACGAATAAGCGGAAGCGAATTACAATAACATAATTTACATTCAAAATACAGAAAGAGTGTTATAGTTATTACAACCCAGGGTATAAGAGTGCATAAGTATTATTGTTACAAACTTGGGAGGCAAAAACCCCTCCCGCATAAAAGTATATTGCTTTTCAAAAGGGAGGCCAACATCCACCTGAGGCTTCACTGTTGAGGTTCCTCTTTTGGCACCACCTTAGAGCAAAACCAGCAAAAGTATGCTATTTCCTCACCTACAACAACATGGGTTCGAAAACCCTGAGTACGAAGTGTACTTTGCAAGTCTTACCCGTCAAAATAAAAGACTAACAAGGATATGCTGGCTTAAGGGAGTCAAGGTAAGGCTTAATCAAGAATCAAGACTTTGTTTGCAAAAATGCTTATGTTAAGTCATTACCTGTCACTAGAGTTCTTTCTACCCTAGTTCAAGCACTTGGCCTATACTAGCCATCCTTTTATCAACCCTTCTTGTTCACTGGAATGCTACTGTTGGGACCATGCTTCGTTGCGCCGAAGGTCTTACGGGAAGAAGCAGCTTCGGCTGAAGTTGTCCCCAGGAGATGACCGAAGGTTCCTTTTCGTGAAGCTTCGGCATTTACAAACCGACATAGAGATAGAATGACCTTTTAATCCATAAAGGTCTGAGTCAATGATTGTAAACTTTTATGAGGGGGCATAATTGTAATTCGTCACAGGCTGTGTCCTGTGTCTATAAATAGATGAACAGTACCCCCGTACTGTTCACACGAACTCGTATTCACTCGCGCGTCACGCTTGGACTTTTGCCTTCTGTCGAGCCGAAGGTAAAAATGTAATTCAATATTATTAAGGTACATTCATGAATATATGATTAAATGATATTAATGATGACACGAGATTATTCATGTTATTTCTCATGTTTCATATGTTTCTCTTTCCATTGAGATATATTGTAATGCCGAAGGTATGTCCTTCATGACCTTCGTCTGAAGATCATTATATCCAAGGGAGATAATGCTCTGAAGGACGAAGGGCATTAATCATTAACCTTTTTTGTGTTGCCTTGTTCTTAATTCATAGCACTTGAGAACAAGTCCCCAACAGCTACGTGTAAGTCAGTGACCAAGTCTTCATGTCCAAGAAGTAACAGCTATCTGAATCGATTAATACCCTGCTGGGGATCTCCAATCACACGACATATGTAGCACTTAACCCTTGCATATGTCAACTCACCACCCGGGTTTCTTAAGACCAGACTGGGTTCACGCCAACCAAGAGCACAAATACACCACTGTCTAGCCTCTTGCCACGAAGGGTACACCCTACTCTCGCCATCTCTCCACTCCCATTGCGTGTTGACCTTTCTGGTATTAGTCTGCCCGAGGCAAAAGCTTACCCATGACGAGGCATGTGACCAGTTAAAGGGTCCTCGATTATCAGGCCTACATCGACAAGGTCCTTAATCGACTCAGATAGAGACACTACACCGAGACTCTCTTCTCATGCAAGTCACCCGCCCGATCTGAGCTTTACGATTTCAAACCAAAGTTTGGTACCTGTTAGAGGTACATCTTTTCTGATGATGAACCCGTCATGACCATGATGGATCCACCATCAAGTTCTATTTTTTGAAAACGTCCCATCCACTGTGAAACATCATCTTTTGTTTAAAAATAAAATATTAATTTTTTCTAAAGCAGGACTAAGCATTAGTAAAACCTTTTTAATAAAACAGGTAATCAAGGAATGGTAAATAGTTCCAAGGAAGGAAATGCATCAATTTGTTTAACATCCAACTCCTATCACCTAATGCATCAATCAAGCGATAAAAGAGTTTTTTAAAACAACAAGGAGGTGGCAAATGCACCAGGGCTTGCCTTGTGTTGTAGGAGAGTCGGGCTCTGTTCCACAAATATCAAAATCAAAACAGTTCCCGGCAGTGGATTTTCTGTTGACGGAGTAGTCTCTTCCACTTCAACAGTCACTTCTTCCTCATTCTCTATATATAACCATATATAATCATGAATGCTCATGTAATGCTTATAAAAATGCAATAATGGAAAAGAGGTGCTCCAGGGAAACTAGGGCTTTTCTGAGTCAACACCCTTGTAGGATTAGACATTTTTACCCTAAGGAGCTAGGGTTTTTGGTTTAGGCATCAAACAATGTCCAAAGCAAGTAAAACTTCACTCATAGGATCTAAATATCATATTAAGCTTATCCAAAAAGTTTTGGTGATTTTTGGAGTCATTAAATAATTCCTAAAATTCCAGAGGTATAGGTTTAAGCTCTTTTAAATACCGAATAATTCTTTGTTTGGACTAAAAATCCTAGAACCATTTTTATTAAATACTAGGGAAATCTAGGAGGTCCAACAAAATTAGTCTCATAATTTTATTATTTTTCATATTTTTCTATGGATTTCCTAAGTCTCCACATAAAAGAAAAAGGAAAAGCATATACACTATCAGACTCAATTTAGCCCGAGCCGGCCCAAGACAGGCAGAACCCGCCCGCGCGCCCGCCCGCTTTGCCGGATTTGCACTGGGGACCCTTGTGAATTGAAAACCCCGTTAAAAGTCTCGCGCACGTATTTCAATGTGTCACTGACATTAAACCGAGGCCCTTCACTTTCTAATTCTTCACAACCCGCGATCCCCGACCCGTGGACGACGGAGCAATGGCTCCGACGAGCCAAGACCGACCGGAAAACGCAATGACTAGGGTTCCGGTGTGGGCTGACACCCAATTCTACTCCTAATGAGCCTTTCCCCTCACTCAATTGCAAGGTTATGGCTCTCAATCACTCTGTCCATGGTGATGGTGCAAACCGAGGTCGATCCGAAGTGTTCTCGGTGATCTAGCGTGATCTAGTTCAATTGGCTGGGCTGCTAAGCATCTACAACACACAGAGATGTTGAAACCAGAGTGAGGAAGACATGATCGGACCTGTGGAGAGCTGGCTACGGCGAGCTCACACACGCGGTGTTCTTGACTGATTTGGGGGAAATCCCAAATTGAAGCGCTCTGGTGGATAATTTGAGGCATGGGTTGGTGCGTTGGGTGTGTAATTACCTAGCGAAGCTGATGGCACGCTCAATTTATAGGGCCCGAGGGCTGTGGCCCCCTAATTTGGGCATGGCGCGCTGGCGGCCGGAGAGAGGGGAGAGCACTGGCGCAAGAGGTGTGTGGCTTTCACAGCGGCAAGGTCACCGACGATGATCGGACACACCAAGGCACTGTACTGTGACATGGTAGAGCGCCTAGGCACGTGGCAATCGATCAACAGGCGGCCAACTCCGGCGAGCTTATTTGAACCGGCCGTGAGTTAGACGGACACGACGACCGGGGCAGAACAGTGGCCTAAGTTCATCCTCAATGCGATATTTCTTACCCCGAGCAGTTATCTGTACTCCGTTGAGCACGAATCGCGGTGCCTGGCGTGAATTCGAGCGTGGGGTCACCGGCGACGAGGGTTCACTGAACCAGAAGATCTTTTCGCTATTGTACCATCAGGGGCTGCTTCAGTTGTTCTGACAGAGCGGTTTGCAGTGCTCAAATCTTAGATTTTTACATGACAACTTGTTAATCTGCCTGTAACAAAGTTGTTGCCCTATGATTCGGCTATTATCTTGATATAGCAACCATAGCCAAGTAATCACTGGATCATGGTCGAATCCAATCTCAAAGTTTGCCCAACTTCACTGTTAACCATTATTCAGTTCATTGACTGACTGTCAGCCTGACTTTAGATCTAATTTTTCTCCAAATTTTGTATGATGCCAAGGTTTAGTCACTTAAGCAAAGTTATGCTCCTATAGTAACTCTACAAATTTGATGTATTGACCTGTGAGTAAATTCCTTGTATTTTTAGAAATATAGAGCTCGAAAGTCAGTCCTATTCAACTGAATTCAGACTTAGTCACTTATGGTTTCATGGGGTACTTCTTGCAAATAAGTCCAAATCCCATAATTTGATTTGCAAATCCTCAAATATGTGAAACATATGATTTGTGGTGTTCTAATACTTTGGTTTTTGCACTTGGGTCCAAAAGTGCACAAAATTTACACTTAACCCCCTAGGGTTCTAGTTTAGGGTTCTCCAGGGGTCTTTTTAGGTTTTTTAGCACTTTAGGGTTTTGGTGTCACTAAAGTCCTTCAAATGTGATATCTTATGATCATGTCTCATGTATTTTGAGGTTTTCACATATTTGGGCTTCTCTTATATCCATAAGCCCTGATCTGAGGTTAAGCACTTTACCCTAGGGTTAACCACACATCAAGTCACATCAGTACAACTTATTTGAAATTTTTACCTAGTGAATGCACTCTAGGTGTAACAAACACATGATATGCCATGCACATGATGTTATGCTCAAGTTTTAGTGACAGTAACACCAAAGGTGTTACAACTAACATATTTTATAAATATACTTTGTGTTGTTTAGAGCTAATTTTGTAGGATACCTATTCAACCCCCTAGGTGCTCTCAATTGGTATCAGAGTTGTTCTCTTCATTAAGGGACTAACCGCCCAAAGGGATGGATCCTAAAGGCAAGGGGATTATGATCGACAGAAGGAGAAGGAGATCATCAACAACAATGAGCCAAATGGAGAAAAGCCCATCGACTCAGGCTCAAATAACAAGAAGAAGAACGGGAAGAAGAAGAGATGCATCAAGAAGATAGTCTACTACGACAGTGATGTCTCTTCATCTTCACTAAAGAAAGACGAAGACAACTCTTCTTCCAAGAAAAAGAGGGTTAGCCAAAACTACTCTTTTGATTATTCCCGCATTCCGTACAATTTTAATGCTCATTTATTACATAATCCTCTTGGCAAGACCCTCACTTCGATAGGAAGATTATTCTTTTTGGAGCCATAAAATGCGTAGTCATCTATTTTCTCTTCATCCTAGCATTTGGGAAGTAGTAGAAAGTAGAATGTTTTTATAGTAGTGATAATGCTATTTTATTCATGAGAAAATTCATAAAAATACCCAAGCCACTACTTTGCTTTTAGCATCTCTATGCAGGGATGAATATAACAATGTTAGTGGCTTGGACAATGCGAAGGAGATATGGGACACTCTCAAAATCGCTCGTGAGGGAAACGACGCAACAATGATCACCAAGATGGAGTTAGTGGAAGGTGAGCTAGGGAGGTTCACCATGAAAAGAGGTGAGGAGCCAACTGACACATAGAACAGGCTCAAGACCCTAGTGAACAAGATCCGAAGCTACGGGAGTACAATATGGATGGATCATGACGTCGTGCGCCTCATGCTAAGGTCATTATTGTTATTGATCCTCATCTTGTAAATATTATTCGTGAGAACCCCAGGTATACCAAATGTCACCTGCAGAAATTCTTGGTAAGTTTGTGAGCGGATGCATGATGGTAAAATAAGCAAGGTACGTCGACAACATCGCTAACGGACCTCTTCCTCACTACGAGCCACAAACCCGTTGCACTGAAAGTAACAACCAACAAGGAGGCACTCCTCGATAAGGTGGTGCAAGTTGACGCGACTAGCCTTAATGAATACGAGATGACGCTCAATATAAATGCTTCAAGACCGCTTTGAAGGGATGCAAGGACTACCCCAACAAGAACAAATCAAGGGGAAAGCATTCATGCTTCAAGTGAGGTAAGTCCGGTCATTTTATTGCTCAATGTCCCGATAATTAAAATGACCAGGACCAAGACAAGAAAGAGAAGAAGGAGAAGAAAAAGTTTCTATAGAAAGAAGAAGGGCGAGGCACACATTGGCATGGAATGGGACTCGGACTGCTCTTCATCTGACTCCGACGATAAAGGACTTGCCACCTCTGCCTTCAGCAAGTCTTATATCTTCCCCAATGAGCAATACACATGCCTCATGGCTAAGTAAAACAAGGTTGATGCATCTAGGGGCTCAAGTTGGATCATTGATATCGGATGCACAAACCACATGACAAGGGAAAAAAGATGTTCTGAAAGGGAAATGTGCCCCTCGGCCATTTCTATAATGTTTTGGTGATTAGATGCACAACACAATATGTGAACTAACATAATGATGAGCAAAGGAATTTCAAGATGGATCAATTGAGAAGGTAATCTCTAGATACTTAGTCAATCATTTTATGTGCTAAACATACTTGTATAAGTGCTAGGGACTCAACTAAGTGAAGACCAAAAGAATCAAAGGAAGGAACGTGGAAAAGGTGTTGGACTGCGCAGCACCGGACGGTCCAGTGCCACACACCGGACAGTTCGGTGCGCGGTCCGCCCAACTTGCTGCTCTCGGGTTTTCCTGGCTACGTCAGTTATAATTCACCAGACAGTCCACGCGAGGCGTCGGACAGTCCAGTGTACCAGTTGTGCAATGGCTACCTGCCACGTCGACTAAGGTCAACGGTCATATGGCGCACCGGACCATCCGGTGCCCCATAGAAAAGGAAACCAACCAATCAGGCGATTCGCTACCACATTGAAAGTAGCCTAAAGGGGGGGGGGGGGGTGAATAGGCTAATCTGAAAATTTTCAACACAAATTTCGAAAGATTGTTAAATTCACAGTTCAACTGGTGCAGGCCAGTTCAACTGCTATGTGGGCAAGTTGAACCACTCTGAACCAATCCAACTGTTAAGCAAACTTTAGACTATTATTTAAGAGAAAATGTAAGTTGAGAATCCTTTCAAGAAGTGGAATATAACTAGGTCAAATGTGGAGAGAGCATATATAAAATCTATTTCACCACAAGATCCACACGACGAGAAAATCTATATGTCTATCTTGCTAACAAAAATATCTTAAGCGCAAAGCAAGCACAAAAACACAAGACACAAGATTTATCCCGAGGTTCGGCCACACCACAAAGGTGTCCTACTCCCTGTTGAGGAGCCCACAAAGGGCCGGGTCTTTTTCAACCCTAATCCTCCAAAACCCGACCACCAAGGTCAAGGGATTCCTTATCTCAAATGTTGCTCACAAGAGCGGAATTACAAACTTCTTGGGGTTGTCCACAAATTTGGAGACATCCAAGAAACCTCAAACTGTCTTGAAACCTAGGGTTTCAAGAACACCAAGAACGCACAAGAGATGTTTGCAACAAGCTCAAGATCTTAGATGAGATGGGAGAGGAAAACCAAATCGTGAGCACAAGCACAAACCTCACACCCAAGAGCTCCTCCAACAAAGTTGAATCTAGAGCAAGATTTAAGTGAGAGAGAGAGAGAGAGGGAGAGGAGTGCTTTTGTCTCAAGTTAGGTGAGCAATAAGTGTATGGGTGTTCAGCAGCATTGAAGAGAGGGGTGTGGGTCCTATTTATAGTAAAGGCTCAAAAACTAGCCGTTTGACCTAGGACACCGTTGAAGTCCGATTAAACCGCCCCTTGCAGGTCAGGCAGACTGTCTACCAATCTGACTAGCAGACTGACTGGCAGAAAGACCTGTAGGCTGACCAGGCTGACCAGACCGGTTGAACTGCCCCCTGACATCTCTAGTGACCTGCCTGCCAGTCTGACTGGCAGACTGCAGGTCAGAAGTCAGAGGGGTCAAAGACCAGTTGAACTGCCCCTCGGGACCAGTTCAGCTGGTCCTGACGGGAGAGCTTAGGAGAGAAAACCCCAGCTCAACTGCCCGGAGGCAAGTTCGGCTGGTGTATGGTCAAAGAGGTCCACAGCTGAAGTTGAAGTTGAAAGGGAAATGTGCCTATGGGACATTTCTAAGTGTTTTGGTGATTTAGTGTCAAACACAAGTGCTTAAGTGCTAAATGGTGGACAAAGTACAAATCAAATATCAAGGTATGTTTCTCAGACTTAGTACATTGTTTTAGAGACTAATGTATTGTGTCTAAGTGCTGGAAATAGGAAAAGAACAATTGGAAATGTCTTGGCTCGAGCAGCTAAGACTCTGCTCAGTCTGGGAGCACCTGGACTGTCCGGTGCGCCAGGCTGGCTCGAGCGAAGTGGCCGCTCTCGGGAATCTTCTGGCGACGTACGGCTATAATTCACCGGACTGTCCGGTGTGCATCGGACTGTCCGGTGAGCCAACGGTCGGCCGGGCCAACGGTCGACCGCGCGATCCACGCGAGACACGTGGCCGAGCCAACGGCTAGAAGGGGGCACCGGACTGTCCGGTGTGCACCGGATAGTGTCTGGTGCGCCAACGGCTCCCAAGCTGCAACGGTCGGCTTCGCCAAATCGGGAAAGAAATCGGGGCACCGGACAGTGTCCGGTGTGCACCGGACATGTCCGGTGCGCCAGTCGATAGAAGGCAAGAATTGCCTTCCCTGATTGCTCTCAACGGCTCCTAGCTGCCTTGGGGCTATAAAAGGGACCCCTAGGCGCATGGAGAAGATATGCAAGCAACCTTAGAGCATTCTTGATCATCCACACTCATTCTTTACGCATTCGATTGTCATTCTAAGTGATTCGAGCTCCGTTCTAGTGAGAACTTTGAGATAGTCATTTGAGCTCGATTCTTGGCCGTGTGTGTGCGCATTTCGCTGTGGATTTGTGTGTGTTGCTTCCCTCCCTTACTCTGTGCTTCTTTGTGATCATCTACGTGTAAGGGCGAGAGACTCCAAGTTGTGGAGATTCCTCGCAAACGGGATTAAGAAAATAAAGCAAAACACCGTGGTATTCAAGTGGGTCTTTGGACCACTTGAGAGGGGTTGATTGCAACCCTCGTCCGTTGGGACGCCACAACGTGGAGTAGGCAAGCGTTGGTCTTGGCCGAACCACGGGATAAACCACTGTGCCATCTCTGTGATTGATCTTCTGTGGTTATTGTGTTTTGTTGAGACTCCTCTCTAGCCACTTGGCATTATTTGTGCTAACACTTAACCAAGTTTTGTGGCTTAAGTTTAAGGTTTTACAGGATCACCTATTCACCCCCCTCTAGGTGCTCTCAATTGGTATCGGAGCCAGTTCTCTTCAAGAAGGGACTAATCGCCCGAAGAGATGGATCCTAAGGGAAAGGGGATGGTGGTCAACAACAACGAGAAGGAGTCTATCTTCAACGAGCCAAAGGATGACAAGCCTACCGACTCGGGCTCCGGCCACAAGCGAAGAGATGGGAAGAAGAAGAAGACAAAGTGCATCAAGGAGATCATCTACTATGACGATAGTGATGAGTCCACTTCTTCCCAAAAGGATGACGACAATGGACTACAAAAAGACGGTCAATTCGAACTTTTCATTTGATTATTCTCGTATTCCATATAGTTCAAATTCACATTTGCTTTCCATTCCTCTTGGCAAACCTCCACACTTCGATGGGGAGGACTACGGATTTTGGAGTCACAAAATGCGTAGTCACTTATTCTCTCTCCATCCAAGCATATGGGAGATTGTAGAAAATGGAATGAAGTTTGATAGCTCAGATAACTCTATGCTCATAAATGAACAAATCCATAGAAATGCACAAGCTACTACTGTTCTCTTAGCATCCTTGTGCAGGGAAGAGTACAACAAGGTGAGCGGCTTGGACAATGCCAAGCAAATATGGGACACCCTCAAGATCTCTCACGAGGGGAATGACATCACCATGCTCACCAAAATGGAGTTGGTGGAGGGCGAGCTTGGACGATTCGCCATGATAAGGGGAGAGGAGCCAACCCAAACATACAACTGGCTCAAGACCCTTATCAACAAAATAAGGAGCTACGGAAGCACGCGATGGACGGACCACGACGTCGTGCGCCTAATGCTAAGGTCCTTTACCGTTCTTGATCCTCATCTCGTGAACAATATTCGTGAGAATCCCAGGTACACGACGATGACGCCCGAGGAGGTACTCGGAAAAATTCGTAAGCGGGCGGATGATGATCAAGGAGGCGAGATACGTCGACGACGCGTTGAATGGTCCAATCCACGAGCCTCAACCCATTGCTCTCAAGGCAACGAGGAGCAAAGAGTCGCTACCTAGCAAGGTGGCACAAGTTGAGGCGGCCGGGCTCAATGATGAAGAGATGGCTCTCATCATCAAGAGATTCAAGACGGCGCTAAATGGTTGCAAGGGGCAGCCAAGCAAGACCAAGACAAAGGGGAAGCACTCATGCTTCAAATGTGGTAAGGTTGGTCATTTTATTGCTAACTGTCCCAAAAATGATAGTGACCAGGAGCAAGGGAAGAATGGGAAGAGAGAGAACAAGAAGGTTTACAAGAAGGCCAAAGGCGAAGCACACCTTGGAAAGGAGTGGGATTTGGATTGCTCTTCGTCCGACTCCGACGACGAAGGACTCGCCGCCACTGCCTTCAACAAATCGGCTCTCTTCCCCAACGAGCGTCACACTTGCCTCATGGCAAGGGAAAAGAAGGTAATCACTCGTAATGCTAATACTTATGATTCTTCTAGTGATGATGAGTCTAGTGATGAAGAAACAGATTACTCTAGTTTATTCAAGGGATTGGATAGAACTAAAATAGCTAAGATTAATGAATTAATTGATGCCTTGAATGAAAAGGATAGAATCTTAGAGAAACAAGAAGACCTTTTATATGAAGAGCATGATAAATTTGTTAGTGCACAAAATTCTCTTGCTCTAGAAGTTAAAAGAAATGGAGTGCTTTCTTGTGAACTTTCTACTTGTCATGAAACCATTTCTTCTTTAAAAGGTGAAATTGATGATTTAAATGCGAAACTAGAAGTAGCAAGTAAATCTAACTCTTGTGTTGAACATGTTGTAATTTGCACTAGGTGTAAGGATTTTGATACTAATGCTTGTAGTGAACACCTAGTTTCAATTTCCAAACTTAATGATGAATTGGCTAGTCTTAATGCTCAACTTAAGACTAGCAAGAGTGATTTTGATAAACTAAAATTTGCTAGGGATGCCTACACGGTTGGTAGACATCCCTCAATTAAGGATGGGCTTGGCTTCAAGAGGGAAGCCAAGAACTTAACAAGCCATAAGGCTCCCATTCCTGCCAAGGAGAAAGGGAAGGCCCCTATGGCCAGTAGTGCTAAAAAGAACCATGCTTTCATGTACCATGATAGGAGTTATTCTAGAAATGCTTTTAGAAGTAATGATGCTTTTGATTCATATGCTATGACTGCTTCTAGTTCCCATATTGTGCATGATAAAATGTTGCTAGGAAAAATATTATGCCTAGAAGAAATTTTGCTCATGTTCCTAGGAAAGTAGTGAATGAACCCTCTACCATTTATTATGCTTGCAATGCTCACTTTGCTATTTGTAGAAAGGGTAAGAAGGTAATTGCTAGGAAGTTAGGGGCAAGATGCAAGGGAGATAACACTTGCATTTGGGTCCCTAAAAATATTGTGACTAACCTTGCAGGACCCAACAAGAGTTGGGTACCTAAGACCCAAGCCTAAATTTGCCTTGCAGGTTTATGCATCCGGGGGTTCAAGCTGGATTATCGACAGCGGATGCACAAACCACATGACGGGGGAAAAGAGGATGTTCTCTTCCTACGTCAAGAACAAGGATTCCCAAGATTCAATAATATTCGGTGATGGGAATCAAGGCAAGGTAAAAGGGTTAGGTAAAATTGCAATATCAAATGAGCACTCTATCTCTAATGTGTTTTTAGTAGAGTCTCTAGGATATAATTTGTTATCTGTTAGTCAGTTATGTAATGTGGGATATAATTGTCTATTTACAAATGTAGATGTGTCTGTCTTTAGAAGATGTGATGGTTCATTAGCTTTTAAGGGTGTATTAGACGACAAACTTTATTTAGTTGATTTTGCAAAGGAAGAGGACCGGTCTAGATGCATGCTTAATAGCTAAGACTAGCATGGGCTGGCTGTGGCATCGCCGCTTAGCACATGTAGGGATGAAGAACCTTCACAAGCTTCTAAAGGGAGAACACGTGATAGGTTGACTAACGTGCATTTCGAAAAAGATAGACCTTGTGCAGCTTGTCAAGCAGGTAAACAAGTGGGAGGAGTACATCACAGCAAGAATGTGATGACCACGTCAAGACCACTAGAGATGCTTCATATGGACCTCTTCGGACCCGTCGCCTATCTAAGCATAGGAGGAAGTAAGTATGGTCTTGTTATAGTTGATGATTTTTCCAGCTTCACTTGGGTATTCTTTTTGCAGGATAAGTCTGAAACCCAAGGGACCCTCAAGCGCTTCCTTAGGAGAGCTCAAAATGAGTTTGAGCTCAAGGTGAAGAAGATAAGGAGCGACAACGGGCCGAATTCAAGAACCTTCAGGTGGAGGAGTACCTTGAGGAGGAAGGGATCAAGCACGAGTTCTCCGCTCCCTACACACCACAACAAAATGGTGTGGTAGAAAGGAAGAACAGGACGCTCATCGACATGGCGAGGATGATGCTTGGAGAGTTCAAGACCCCCGAGTGTTTTTGGTCGGAAGCCGTGAACACGGCTTGCCACGCCGTCAACCGGGTCTACCTACATCGCCTCCTCAAGAAGACGTCGTATGAGCTGCTAACCGGTAACAAACCCAATGTATCGTACTTTTGTGTATTTGGGAGCAAATGCTACATTCTAGTGAAGAAGGGTAGAAATTCTAAGTTTGCTCCCAAAGCTGTAGAAGGGTTTTTATTAGGTTATGATTCAAATACAAAGGCGTATAGGGTCTTCAACAAATCATCGGGTTTGGTTGAAGTCTCTAGCGACGTTGTATTTGATGAAACTAATGGCTCTCCAAGAGAGCAAGTTGTTGATCTTGATGATGTAGATGAAGAAGATGTTCCGATGGCCGCTATACGAACCATGGCGATTGGTGATGTACGACCACAAGAACATAAGGAGCAAGATCAACCTTCTTCCTCAACTATGGTGCATCCCCCAACTCAAGACGATGAACAGGTTCATCAACAGGAGGCGTGTGATCAAGGGGAAGCACAAGATGATCATGTGATGGAGGAAGAAGCTCAACCGACACCTCCAACCCAAGTTCGAGCGATGATTCAAAGGGATCATCCCGTCGACCAAATTCTGGGTGATATTAGCAAGGGAGTAATTACTCGATCTCGATTAGTTAATTTTTGTGAGCATTACTCCTTTGTCTCTTCTATTGAGCCTTTCAGGGTAGAAGAAGCCTTGCTAGATCCAGACTGGGTGTTGGCCATGCAAGAGGAGCTCAACAACTTCAAGAGGAATGAAGTTTGGACGCTGGTGCCTCATCCTAAGCAAAATATTGTGGGAACCAAGTGGGTGTTCCGCAATAAACAAGACGAGCACGGGGTAGTGACAAGGAACAAGGCTCGACTTGTGGCAAAAGGTTATGCCCAAGTCGCAGGTTTGGACTTTGAGGAGACTTTTGCCCCTGTGGCTAGGCTAGAGTCCATTCGTATTTTGCTAGCATATGCCGCTCACCATTCTTTCAGGTTGTTCCAAATGGATGTGAAGAGCGCTTTCCTCAACGGGCCAATCAAGGAGGAGGTGTACGTAGAGCAACCCCCTGGCTTCGAGGATGAACGGTACCCCGACCACGTGTGTAAGCTCTCTAAGGCGCTCTATGGACTTAAGCAAGCCCCAAGAGCATGGTATGAATGCCTTAGAGATTTCTTAGTTGCTAATGCTTTCAAGGTTGGGAAAGCTGATCCAACTCTTTTCACTAAGACATGTGATGGAGATTTGTTTGTGTGCCAAATTTATGTCGATGACATAATATTTGGTTCTACTAATCAAAAGTCTTGTGAAGAGTTTAGCAGGGTGATGACGCAGAAATTCGAGATGTCGATGATGGGCGAGTTGAACTACTTCCTTGGGTTCCAAGTGAAGCAACTCAAGGACGGCACCTTCATCTCCCAAACGAAGTACACGCAAGACTTGCTGAAGTGGTTTGGGATGAAGGACGCCAAGCCCGCAAAGACGCCGATGGGAACTGACGGACACACCGACCTCAACAAAGGAGGTAAGTCCGTTGATCAAAAAGCATACCGGTCCATGATAGGTTCTTTGCTTTATTTATGTGCTAGTAGACCGGATATTATGCTTAGCGTATGCATGTGTGCTAAATTTCAATCCGATCCTAAGGAGTGTCACTTAGTGGCGGTGAAGCGAATCTTTAGATATTTGGTCGCTACGCCTTGCTTCGGGATCTGGTATCCAAAGGGGTCTACCTTTGACTTGATTGGATATTCAGATTCCGACTATGCTGGATGTAAGGTCGATAGGAAGAGTACATCGGGGACGTGCCAATTCTTAGGAAGGTCCCTGGTGTCATGGAACTCTAAGAAACAAACCTCCGTTGCCCTATCCACCGCTGAGGCCGAGTACGTTGCCGCAGGACAGTGTTGCGCGCAACTACTTTGGATGAGGCAAACCCTCAGGGACTTTGGCTACAATCTGAGCAAAGTCCCACTCCTATGTGATAATGAGAGTGCTATCCGCATGGCGGAAAATCCTGTTGAACACAGCCGCACAAAGCACATTGACATCCGGCATCACTTTTTGAGAGATCACCAGCAAAAGGGAGATATCGAAGTGTTTCATGTTAACACCGAGAACCAGCTAGCCGATATCTTTACCAAACCTCTAGATGAGAAGACCTTTTGCAGGCTGCGTAGTGAGCTAAATGTCTTAGATTCGCGGAACCTGGATGATTTATAGCATACATGTGTTTATGCCTTTGATCATGTTCCTTATGCATTTTGTTGCTTACTTATGGTGCTCAAGTTGTACAAACACTCCCTGGACCTCACAAGTCTGCTGCAAAGTGATGCATATATCTAGGGGGAGATGTGTTACAACTTGACCCTTTGAGACTAACCATGTGTTCGAGTTTGCTTGTTTTAGTCTCAAATGAGGTTTGAAAGGGAAAAGGTGGACTTGGACCATGAAAGACTTGCACTGCACTCCGATGAGAGGGTAACTAACTCCAAGTTCATCTCATGTACTCTTATTGCCCTTGTATTCTTATTGAAGATTTTGGTAAGGCAATGGGGTTCAAGGGCCAAGATTAATCCCGTTTTGGTGCTTGATGCCAAAGGGGGAGAAAATAAAGGCCAAAGCGATAAATGGATCAACTACCATTTGAGAGATTTTTGAAAATAGTAGAATAGAGCTTTTGGTTTGTCAAAACTCTTTTGTTGTCTCTCTTGTCAAAAGTTGGCCTCTTGTGGGGAGAAGTGTTAATTATGGGAAAAGGGGGAGTTTTTGAAATCTTGAATCAATTTCTCTTGGAATGACTCTCGTTATGTTTTAACAAGTATGTTTGACTTAGAGATAGAGATTTGAGTTTGATTTGCAAAAACAAACCAAGTGGTGGCAAAGAGTGATCCATATATGTCAAATCTGAATCAAAACAATTTGAGTTCTTATTTGAAGTGTTTTTGTATATGTTCCACTTGCTTTATATTGTGTTGGCATAAATCACCAAAAGGGGGAGATTGAAAGGGAAATGTGCCCATGGGACATTTCTAAGTGTTTTGGTGATTTAGTGTCAAACACAAGTGCTTAAGTGCTAAATGGTGGACAAAGTACAAATCAAGTATCAAGGTATGTTTCTCAGACTTAGTACATTGTTTTAGAGACTAATGTATTGTGTCTAAGTGCTGGAAACAGGAAAAGAACAATTGGAAATGTCTTGGCTCGAGCAGCCAAGACTCTGCTCAGTCTGGGAGCACCGGACTGTCCTGTCCGGTGTGCCAGGCTGGCTCGAGCGAAGTGGCCGCTCTCGGGAATCTTCTGGCGACGTACGGCTATAATTCACCGGACTGTCCGGTGTGCATCGGACTGTCCGGTGAGCCAACGGTCGGCTGGGCCAACGGTCGACCGCGCGATCCGCGCGAGACACGTGGCCGAGCCAACGACTAGAAGGGGGCACCAGACTGTCCGGTGTGCACCGGACAGTGTCCGGTGTGCACCGGACAGTGCCGTGCCAACGGCTCCTAAGCTGCAACAGGTCGGCTTCGCCAAATCAGGAAAGAAATCGGGCACCGGACAGTGTCCGGTGTGCACCGGACATGTCCGGTGCGCCAGTCGACAGAAGGCAAGAATTGCCTTCCCTGATTGCTCTCAACGGCTCCTAGCTGCCTTGGGGCTATAAAAGGGACCCCTAGGCGCATGGAGAAGATATGCAAGCAACCTTAGAGCATTCTTGATCATCCACACTCATTCTTTGCGCATTCGATTGTCATTCTAAGTGATTCGAGCTCCGTTCTAGTGAGAACTTTGAGATAGTCATTTGAGCTCGATTCTTGGCCGTGTGTGTGCGCATTTCGCTGTGGATTTGTGTGTGTTGCTTCCCTCCCTTACTCTGTGCTTCTTTGTGATCATCTACGTGTAAGGGCGAGAGACTCCAAGTTGTGGAGATTCCTCGCAAACGGGATTAAGAAAAGAAAGCAAAAACACCGTGGTATTCAAGTGGGTCTTTGGACCGCTTGAGAGGGGTTGATTGCAACCCTCGTCCGTTGGGACGCCACAACGTGGAGTAGGCAAGCGTTGGTCTTGGCCGAACCATGGGATAAACCACTGTGCCATCTCTGTGATTGATCTTCTGTGGTTATTGTGTTTTGTTGAGACTCCTCTCTAGCCACTTGGCATTATTTGTGCTAACACTTAACCAAGTTTTGTGGCTTAAGTTTAAGGTTTTACAGGATCACCTATTCACCCCCCCTCTAGGTGCTCTCAGAAGTTCAGCTGGAGTTGAGAAAGCTCAACTCAGCTGAAGTTCAGCTTAGCTGAAAAGCTCAGCTACAGCTGAAGAATCTCAACTCAGCTGAAGTCAAGTTCAGCTGAAAAGCTCAGCTACAGTTGAAGAAGTTCAGCTGCTTTTCAACAAGGACGCTCTAGGTTTCTCAAACCTAACCACGGTCAACCATAGAGTGTTAAAGAGATTTTTGGTTTTCAAAAATAGCTTTTGAATTTGGGGGCTTGAGCTATAGCAAACACCATTACCTGTGCACAAACTACTAAGGAAGAATTACATCATGCGACTCAAGATTTACATAGAGTTTTATACGTCCATCGCATGAAGTCTTGGCAAGGAACCTGCATAGTGTTTCTTTTTGTCCTTGCTACTTCCTTTAGTTCCTGTATATTCTAAATACATACTAGGAACAAAAACATTAGTGCCCTTATTTGTTTTGTCATTAAATCACCAAAACCCTCACTTGGGGTTGATTGCACTTACAATCTCCCCCTTTTGGTGATTGATGCCAAAACAAATAAAGTAAAAAATGAACATTTTAAGTAGTAAGGTTCTTTTGAACAATTGTATGTAGATGGCTCCCCTAAATGTGTGCACAAATTTTGAATCAAGTGTGTTGACATAATATGTCAAATAGGCAACACATTTAGAGTTAGTGACCAAGTCCACACTACATACAATCATCCGAGGGGTGCATGTTGAAATAGAATCATTGCTCATGCTAAGCTCCTTAGACAGATTTTCACATTTTTCTACTTCTAGAGCATAAGCTTTCTTCAATTTAACAATTTTTTTTTATTTTCTTTAACGAGCAAGTCCTCTTGGCATTCTAAGAGATCATCCTTCTCGTTAATGGTTTCAATTAATTCATTTATTTTTTGGTCCATGGTGAGGTTAGCAAAGAGAGAAACTAAATCATCTTCATTTTCACTAGAGCTACCCTCATCACCAGATGTGGTATATTTGGGTGTGGCTCTAGAGTATACCTTCTTCTTTTTGTCGTCCTTAGCCATGAGACACTTGTGGTCGACGTTGGGGAAGAGGAGGCCCTCGTTGACGGCGATGTAGGCGGCGTCCTCGTCGGAGGAGGAGTCGGTGGAGCTCTCGTCGGAGTCCCACTCCCGCCCCATGTGCGCCTCGCCGCCCTTGTTCTTGTAGTATCTCTTCTTATCCTTCTCCTTCCCCTTCTTGTCTTCGTCCCTGTCACTTTCACTAGAATATGGACATTTAGCGATAAAGTGACCAGACATACCACATAGGTAGCACACCCTTTTGGAGCGGGGCTTGTAGTACTTCCTACTCCTTTGCTTGAGGATTTGGCGGAAGCTCTTGATGATGAGCGCCATTTCCTCTTTGTCGAGCTTGGAGGCGTCGATTGGAAGCCTACTTGGTGAGACTCCTTCTTCTCTTCCGTCGCTTTGAATGCGACGGTTGCACCTCGGGTGTAGAGGTGGCGCCTTGCTCCAAGTTGATAGTATTTTTGGAGTCTTTGATCATTAATTCAAAACTCACAAACTTGTCAATTACCTCATCGGGAGACATCTGTTTGTATCTAGGATCCCCACATATTAATTGTACTTGAGTAGGATTAATAAAAACAAGGGATCTTAGAATAACCTTGACCATTTCATGGTCATCCCATTTGGTGCTCCCGAGGTTGCGCACTTGGTTCACCATTGTCTTGAGCCTGTTGTACATGGCTTGCAGCTCCTCCCCTTTGTTGAGGACAAATCGACCGAGTTCTCCCTCGATCGTTTCGCGCTTGGTGATCTTGGTCATCTCGTCCCCTTCGTGCGCGGTTTTGAGGATGTCCCAAATTTCTTTGGTGTTCTTCAACCCTTGCACCTTATTATACTCCTCTCGACATAAAGAGGCGAGGAGTATAGAAGTTGCTTGTGAGTTGAAGTGCCTAATTTGGGTGGCCTCGTCCGAGTCGTAGTCCTCGTCCCCTACCTTTGGTGCATGCGCTCCAAACTCAACAATATCCCAAATACTTTCGTGGAGTGAGGTTAGATGATGCCTCATTTTATCACTCCACATGCAATAATCTTCACTATCAAAATATGGTGGTTTGCCTAGTGGCACAGAAAGTAATGGAGCGCGCTTTGAAATATGGGGATAGTGTAGAGGCTTCTTACTATACTTCTTGCGCTCATGGCGCTTAGAAGTAGTCGAAGACTCGGCGCTGGACGTGGAGGGTGACGAAGAGTCGGTCTCGTAGTAAACCACTTTCTTCATCTTCTCCTTCTTCTTGTCACCTCTCCGATGTGACTTGATGGAGGAAGAGGATTCCTCCTTATACTTGTTGCTGGACTCCCTTGAGAGAGTCCTCCCCGAGCCTGCGAGCTTTTCGCCGGTCGTGATCTCCCTCTTGGCGTGATCTCCAGACATCACTTCGAGTTGGTTAGACTCTTAATGAAGCACTGGCTCCGATACCAGTTGATAGTCGCCTAGAGGGGGTGAATAGGCGAATCCTAAAATTTATAAACTTTAAACACACTAAAGGTTGGGGTTAGTGTTAGAATTATATTCAAGTCCGAAAGATTGTTTCTCTTGCTAAGAGTTGCTCAAAGGATGCGGATGATGTATGGGAGCAAACTCAAATCAATACTAGCAAGGAAACGTTAGAGAGAGGAAAGAGGGGAAACAAATCAAACGAGAATCAAAGCGAGTAGACACGGTGATTTGTTTTACCGGGGTTCGGTTCCAAAGAACCTAGTCCCCGTTGAGGAGGCCACAAAGGTTGGATCTATTTCAACCCTTTCCCTCTCTCTCAAACGGTCACTTAGACCAAGTGAGCCTTCTCCTTAATCACATGGGTCACTAAGACCCCGCAAGGACCACCACACACTTGGTGTCTCTTGCTTTGCTTACAAAGCACTTGAGAATAAGAATGGGAAAAGAAAAGGCCAATCCAAGCAACAAGAGCAACAAAAGAACACAAAACACCCTCTCTCAAGTCCCTAATGGAATTGAGTTGATTTGGAGGCTTGGAGAGGATTTGATCTATTGAATGTGTCTTGGAGTGAAGTCTTTTGCTCTTGCAATGAATGGGATGTTCAGAAAACTTGGATGCCAATGAATGAGGTAGTTAGGGGGTATTTATAGCCCCCAACCACTTCCTAGCCGTTGGCAAGGGTTGCTGGCGATGGGCGCACCCGGACAGTCTGGTGCGCCAGCAAATAGTCACTATGCACTGTCCGGTGCGCGCCACGTCAGTGCAACCGTTAGGGTTCAGAGCAGGTGACCGTTGGAGACATTTGTCTTCTAGCTGCACCGGACAGTCCGGTGCCCTCTGACTTCTGTGCTCTAACATCTACCACGGTATTGTTCAGTACTGTAGCTCTACACAGTCGACCGTTGGCGCGCAGGGAACCGTTGCTCTGCTGGCTCACAAGCAGTCCAGTGGCACATCGGACAGTCCGGTGAATTATAGTGGAGCGCGCTTGAAAGGGAATTAGGCTTACACCTAGTTCCTAAATAATTTTAGTGCTTGAATTGCCCAACACAAATAATTGAACTAACTATTTTGCTCTAGTGTATAAGTTATACAGGTGCCAAAGGCTCACACTTAGCCAATAAAAGACCAAGTATTGGGTTCATCAAAGGAGCAAAGGGATAACCGAAGGCAGCCCTGGTTTGGCGCACCGGACTGTCCGATGTGCCACCGGACAGTGTCCGGTGCACCAGGGGACTTCACGCTGAACTCCTCACCTTCGGGAAAATCCAGAGGCGCTCCGCTATAATTCAACGGACTGTCCGGTGTACACCGGACAATGTCCGGTGCTCCAAGGAAGAGCGCCTCAGGAACTCGCCAGCTTCGGGAAATCGCTCCGCTATAATTCACCGGACTGTCCAGTGTACACCGGACTGTCCGGTGTGACAGCGGAGCATCGGCTACTTCGCGCCAACGGTCACCTGCAGGCGCATTTAATGCGCGCCAGAAGCGCGCAGAAGTCAGGCACGCGCGGGACGGTGCACCGGACAATCTACAGTACGTGTCCGGTGTACACCGGACAGCCAGGCGGGCCCAGAAGTCAGAAGCTCCAACGGTCGAATCCCAACGGGCCTGGTGACGTGGCTGGCGCACCGGACATGTCCGATGTGCACCGGACTGTCCGGTGCACCATACGACAGACAGCCACCACCAAACGGCTAGTTTGGTGGTTGGGGCTATAAATACCCCCAACCACCCCCACATTCAAGTCATCCAAGTTTTCAACCTTCCAACCACTTACAAGAGCTCTAGCATTCAATTCTAGACACACTCAAGTGATCAAATCCTCTCCAAACTCCACACAACGCCTTAGTGATTAGTGAGAGAGATTTGCTTGTGTTCTTTCGAGCTCTTGCACTTGGATTGCTTTCTTCTTTCTTGATTCTTCATTGCGATCAAACTCACTTGTAATTGAGGCAAGAGACACCAATCTTGTGGTGGTCCTTGTGGGAACTTTGTGTTCCAAGTGATTGAGAAGAGAAAGCTCACTCGGTCCGAGGTACCGTTTGAGAGAGGGAAAGGGTTGAAAGAGACCCGGTCTTTGTGACCACCTCAACAGGGAGTAGGTTTGCAAGAACCGAACCTCGATAAAACAAATCCATGTGCCACACTCCTTATTCGCTTGCGATTTGTTTTGCACCCTCTCTCGCGGACTCAATTATATATTTCTAACGCTAACCCGGCTTGTAGTTGTGATTATTTTTGAGAATTTCAGTTTTGCCCTATTCACCCCCCCTCTAGGCGACTTACAATTGGTATCGGAGCCCGGTGCTTCATTAGAGCCTAACCGCTCGAAGTGATGTCGGGAGAAACTCGCCAAAGAAGGAGATGGAGACCGGCGAAAAGCCCACTACAAGCAACGAGAAAGCTCTATCGGGAGAGTCCCGCAACAAGGAGAAGAAGAAGGAAAAGAAGAAGGAGAAGAAGACTTCTTCTCACAAGTCGCATCGGAGTGGCGACAAAATAAAGAAGATGAGGAAGGTGGTCTACTACGAGACCGACACTTCATCACCTTCTACCTCCGGCTCCGACGCGCCCTCCATAACTCCTAAGCGCCATGAGCGCAAGAAGTTTAGTAAGATCCCCTTACATTATCCTTGTACTTCTAGACATACTCCATTACTTTTCGTTCCATTAGGCAAACCGCCAACCTTTGACGGTGAAGATTATGTTAGGTGGAGTGATTTAATGAAATTTCATCTAACCTCACTCCACAAAAGTATATGGAATGTTGTTGAGTTTGGAGCACAGGTACCATCCGTAGGGGATGAGGATTATGATGAGGACGAGGTGGCCCAAATCGAGCACTACAACTCCCAAGCCACAACCATACTCCTTGCCTCTCTAAGTAGGGAGGAGTACAACAAGGTGCAAGGACTAAAAAGCGCCAAGGAAGTTTGGGACGTGCTCAAAACGGCGCACGAGGGTGATGAACTCACCAAGATCACCAAGCAGGAAACAATCGAGGGGGAGCTCGGTCGCTTCCGTCTTCGCCAAGGGGAGGAGCCACAAGATATGTACAACCGGCTCAAGACCTTGGTGAATCAAGTGCGCAACCTCGGGAGCAAGAAGTGGGATGACCACGAGGTGGTTAAGGTTATTCTAAGATCTCTTATTTTCCTTAACCCTACTCAAGTACAATTAATTCGTGGTAATCCAAGATATACACTAATGACTCCCGAGGAAGTAATCGAGAATTTTGTGAGCTTTGAATTTATGATCAAGGGCTCACGGAAGATCAACGAGCTTGACGGTCCCTCCACGTCCAAAGCTCAACCGATTGCATTCAAGGCGACGGAGGAGAAGAAGGAGGAATCTACACCAAGTAGACAACCAATCGACGCCTCCAAGCTCGACAATGAGGAAATGGCGCTCGTCATCAAGAGCTTTCGCCAAATCCTCAAACAAAGGAGGGGGAAAAGATTACAAGCCCCGCTCCAAGAAGGTTTGCTACAAGTGTGGTAAGCCCGGTCACTTTATAGCAAAATGTCCTATTTCTAGTGACAATGACAGGGGTGACGACAAGAAGGGGAGAAGAAAGGAGAAGAAGAGGTACTACAAGAAGAAGGGCGGCGATGCCCATGTTTGTCGTGAGTGGGACTCCGACGAAAGCTCTAGCGACTCCTCCGACGACGAGGACGCCGCCAACATCGCCGTCACCAAGGGACTTCTCTTCCCAACGTCGGCCACAAGTGCCTCATGGCAAAGGACGGCAAAAAGAAGAAGGTTAAATCTAAATCCTCCACTAGATATGAGTCTTCTAGTGATGAAAATGCTAGTGATGAGGAAGATAACTTACACACTCTTTTTGCCAACTTAAACATGCAACAAAAAGAAAAATTAAATGAATTGATTAGTGCTATCCATGAGAAGGATGATCTCTTGGACTCCCAAGAGGGACTTCCTTATAAAAGAAAACAAGAAGCATGCTAAAGTAAAAAATGCTTATGCTCTAGAAGTTGAAAAGTGCGAAAAAATTATCTAGTGAGCTAAGCACTTGCCATGAGACCATTGACAACCTTAGAAATGAAAATGTTAATTTGTTAGCTAAGGTTGATTCTATTGCTTGTAATGTTTCAATTCCCAATCTTAGAAATGATAATGATGATTTGCTTACTAAGATTGAAGAATTAAACATGTCTCTTGCTAGCCTTAGGATTGAAAATGAAAAATTGCTTGCTAAGGCTAAAGAATTAGATGTTTGCAATGCTACTATTTCCGACCTCAGAACTAAAAATGATATATTGCATGCTAAGGTTGTAGAATTAAAATCTTGCAAACCCTCTACATCTACCGTTGAGCACACTTCTATTTGTACTAGATGTAGAGATGTTGATGTTAATGCTATTCATGATCACATGGCTTTAATTAAACAACAAAATGATCATATAGCAAAATTAGATACTAAAATTGCCGAGCATGACTTAGAAAATGAAAAATTTAAATTTGCTAGAAGCATGCTCTATAGAGGGAGACGCCCTGGCATTAAGGATGGCATTGGCTTCCAACAGGGAGGCAATGTCAAACTTAATGCCCCTCCTAAGAAATTGTCTAATTTTGTTAAGGGCAAGACTCCCATGCCTCAGGATAACGAGGGTTACATTTTATATCCTGCCGGTTATCCTGAGAGCAAAATTAGGAGAATTCATTCTAGGAAGTCTCACTCTGGCCCTAACCATGCATTTATGTATAAGGGTGAGGACATCTAGTTCTAGGCAACCAACCCGTGCTAAGTTGCCTAAAAAGAAAACTCCTAGTGCATCAAATGAACATGACATTTCATTTAAAACTTTTGATGCATCATATGTTTTAACTAACAAATCCGGCAAGGTAGTTGCCAAGTATGTTGGGGGCAAGCACAAGGGGTCCAAGACTTGTGTTTGGGTACCCAAAGTTCTTGTGTCTAATGCCAAAGGACCCAAAACCATTTGGGTACCTAAAGTCAAGAACTAAACTTGTTTTGTAGGTTTATGCATCCGGGGGCTCAAGTTGGATCATTGACAGCGGGTGCACAAACCACATGACAGGGGAGAAGAAAATGTTCTCCTCCTATGAGAAAAACCAAGATCCCCAACGAGCTATCACATTCGGGAATGGAAATCAAGGGTTGGTCAAAGGATTGGGTAAAATTGCTATATCTCCTGACCATTCTATTTCCAATGTTTTTCTTGTAGACTCATTAGATTACAATTTGCTTTCTGTTTCGTAATTATGTCAAATGGGCTACAACTGTCTTTTTACTGATGTAGGCGTCACTGTCTTTAGAAGAAGTGATGATTCAATAGCATTTAAGGGAGTGTTAGAGGGTCAGCTATACTTGGTAGATTTTGATAGAGCTGAACTCGACACTTGCTTAATTGCTAAGACTAACATGGGTTGGCTCTGGCACCGCCGACTAGCCCATGTTGGGATGAAGAATCTTCACAAGCTTCTAAAGGGAGAGCACATTTTAGGATTAACAAATGTTCATTTTGAGAAAGACAGGATTTGTAGCGCATGCTAAGCAGGGAAGCAAGTTGGTGCTCACCATCCACACAAGAACATCATGACGACCGACAGGCCGCTTGAGCTACTCCACATGGATTTATTCGGCCCGATTGCTTACGTTAGCATCGGTGGGAGTAAGTATTGTCTTGTAATTGTGGATGATTATTCTCGCTTCACTTGGGTATTCTTTTTACAGGAAAAATCTCATACCCAAGAGACTTTAAAAGGATTCTTGAGGCGAGCTCAAAATGAGTTCGGCTTAAGGATCAAGAAAATTAGAAGCGACAACGGGACGGAGTTCAAAACTCTCAAATTGAAGGCTTCCTTGAGGAGGAGGGCATCAAGCATGAGTTCTCTTCTCCCTACACCCCACAACAAAAATGGTGTAGTGGAGAGGAAGAATAGAACTCTATTGGACATGGCAAGAACCATGCTTGATGAGTACAAGACTTCAGATCGGTTTTGGGCCGAGGCGGTCAACACCGCCTGCTACGTCATCAACCGGTTGTATCTACACCGAATCCTCAAGAAGACATCGTATGAACTCCTCACCGGTAAAAAGCCCAATATTTCATATTTTAGAGTCTTTGGTAGCAAATGCTTTATACTTGTTAAAAGAGGTAGAAAATCTAAATTTGCTCCTAAGATTGTAGAAGGCTTTTTACTAGGATATGATTCAAACACAAGGGCATATAGAGTCTTTAACAAGTCCTCTGGACAAGTTGAAGTTTCTTATGACGTTGTGTTTGATGAGACTAACGGCTCTCAAGTAGAGCAAGTTGATCTTGATGAGATAGGTATGAAGAGGCTCCGTGCATCGCACTAAGGAACATGTCCATTGGGGATGTGTGTCCTAAGGAATCCGAAGAGCCTCCAAATGCACAAGATCAACCATCCTCCTCCACGCAAGCATCTCCACCAACTCAAAATGAGGATGAGGCTCAAGTTGATGAAGGAGAAGATCAAGCAAATGAGCCACCTCAAGATGACGGCAATGATCAAGGGGGAGATGCAAATGATGAAGACAAGGAGGATGAAGAACAAAGGCCGCCACACCCAAGAGTCCACCAAGCAATCCAACGAGATCACCCCGTCGACACCATCCTCGGCGACATTCATAAGGGGATAACCACTAGATCTCGTGTTGCGCATTTTTGTGAGCATTACTCTTTTGTTTCCTCTATTGAGCCACATAGGGTAGAGGAAGCACTTCAAGATTCGGATTGGGTGGTGGCAATGCAAGAGGAGCTCAACAACTTCACTAGGAATGAGGTATGGCATTTAGTTCCACGTCCTAATCAAAATGTTGTAGGAACCAAATGGGTCTTCCGCAACAAGCAAGATGAGAATGGTGTGGTGACAAGGAACAAAGCTCGACTTGTGGCCAAGGGATACTCCCAAGTCGAAGGTTTGGATTTCGGTGAAACCTATGCACCCGTAGCTAGGCTTGAGTCAATTCGTATATTATTGGCCTATGCTACTTACCATGGCTTTAAGCTTTATCAAATGGACGTGAAAAGTGCCTTCCTCAATGGACCAATCAAGGAAGAGGTCTATGTTGAGCAACCTCCTGGCTTTGAAGATAGTGAGTACCCTAACCATGTGTATAAACTCTCTAAGGCGCTTATGGGCTTAAGCAAGCCCCAAGAGCATGGTATGAATGCCTTAGGGATTTCCTTATCACTAATGGATTCAAAGTCGGCAAGGCCGATCCTACTTTGTTCACTAAAACTCTTGAAAATGACTTGTTTGTATGCCAAATTTATGTTGATGATATTATATTTGGGTCTTGTTGGGGGCCTTCGTCCTCCGAAGGTCCTCAAAAACATGGTTTGACAATGCTTTCCAAGTGAAATATATGAACAAGTATCTTCGGACTCGGATCACGAGCATAGAGTATGGTCAGGACGAAGCTTAAGCGAGACGAAGGGTGATTGAGACGAAGGACGGGCTGATCACCAAGCTGTACGAAGGGAAGCTTCGACGCGATAGCAGAAAAGGGAACCGACTTAAAGATGAAAAGGCTACTTAGACCTCAATAGATTGCTATAAGTCATTAGCAAATGTAATGGGCATGAATGTAATTTTACATGGGTTGCGTCCCGCGCCTATAAATAGATGAACAGTGCTCCCGTACTGTTCACGCTGACTTGGCATTTGCTTTTGCGTCTCGCTTGTACTTTTGCCTTCCCTCAAGCCGAAGGTACACTTGTAATTTGATATCATTTCTATTTTTTCCATGATAATAAAATAGAAATGATGTTATGATAATGTTTAAATGTTTATATTACATCTGATGCTTTATATAATTCTTCATCATTGTTTGTTGTGCTTACGAAGATACGTCCTTTCGCGACCTTCGTCCAAAATTCATTATATCCCAAAGGGAAATGATGTTTCGAAGGACGAAGGACTTTAACACTTAACATTTTTTATGTTGCCTTGTTCTTAACTCTTAGCATTTGAGAACAAGTCCCCAACATTGGCACCCACCTCCGGTGAACTCACTTCCATTTATTGAGCTTTGAATACCTTCGGCAAGCATCACCTTCGTCATGCCGCCGAAAAAAAGCTTCAGCAACAGGGGCTGCCACTCTGCAGCCGCTGGACCCCAATCAGGACATCCTTACCCTTAGGGAGGCCCGAAGCCAGAAGAGGAAGTCCGCTAGTCCCACGCCTCCGGAGGACGACTTGGATCAGGAGATCCAAAACTTGGAGATCCTTCAGCAGCAGGTGCAACGAAAAAAGGAGAAGATGGCTCGTCTAGCTAATCTTCAGAGACAGATAGATGAAGCTTCGGAAGAGGTTCGTCATCTTGTTCAAGATGATCAAAACCGAAGGCCTCAGCGCAGAGAGCTTCATCAAGAAGGCTTTTACAATGAGGACGACTGGTATGAAGATTTCCATCATGGAAATTTTGCTTTCGATGATGCTTCTCCTCTCTCAACAGAATTGCAGGCTACACCATGGCCTCAGTCTTACAAGGCACCCCTAGCTCCCCATGTACGACAGTCATACAGACCCGAAGCAATTCTTGATGAGCTATGAAGCAACCATATCTTCGTATGGTGGCAATACTGCAGTCATGGCAAAGTCTTTTGTCATGGCCGTCAAGAGCGTCGCTCAGACCTGGTACTCCTCTCTTCGGCCAGGGACAATCAGTTCTTGGCAGAAATTGAAGGATATGTTGATAACTAGCTTCCAAGGGTTTCAGACGAAGCCGGTTACTGCTCAAGCTTTATTCCAGTGCACCCAGGATCATGAAGAATACCTTCAGGCGTATGTCCGAAGGTTCCTGCATCTGAGGGCACAGGCACCAACAGTGCCCAATGAAATTGTCATTGAGGCCATGATTAAGGGGCTTCGGCTGGGACCTTTAGCGCAATACTTTGCCAGGAAGCCACCACAAACTTTGGAGAAGCTGCTCCAGAAGATGGACGAGTATATTCGAGCTGACAATGACTTCCGCCAGAGAAGGGAGGAAGCATTCAGGTTCTCTGAGATGACCAGGGGCTTCGGAGGAAGATTTCACCCGAGGCATGTTAGATCAATTCATAACTCTACTCAAAGTGATGATCGAGGGAGCCAGCAGCAAAGACCACAATACTCTTCACAAGCTTCGGGGCAGCAGCAAAGTTCTTTTCGACCGTCAGCGCTAAGGGGCAGAGGCGCGAGGGGCTTTGGGGGAAGGTTTGGAGATCAGCCAAGAAAAATTTACTGCATATTCTGTGGTGAAGACAAGGGCCATACCACCAGGATGTGCCACGTTACCATCCAGAAGCAGAAGGAGATAGCAGAAGCAGCAGCGCAGCAAAGTCAGCCAAAGCAGGTCATGCATACTGCTTCGTATCATTCGCCCTACATTCCAGAATATGTAGGCAACCTATCCTGCAGCTTCTGTTGCTTCGGCAAGTCAACCCCAAGCATCTTGGCAACAACCTCCGCCTCCACCACCGTTGCAACAAGGCCAGCAGCTAGAAGGGAGTCAGCATACTCAACACCAAAGGGACTTCAGAGAAGAGTCCGAAAGCCCGCACAGTCAATAGCACTGTGCCAGAGTCGAAGCACATTTACTGACAAATATCCTACCTTGATAGCAGTCTTTTGCATTCAGTATTATTTTCTTTTTAACAAGGAACACTTATGGGAGGCTAGAGTGCTTTTTGTCGTTTTAAATCTCTTGTAACTAGTTTTGCTTTTTGCCGCAAGGAAAATATATCTTCTCCACAGGCTTAAGTCGCCGAAGCTTAAAGATTTGCGATGGCAAGGAGGACCTTCGAATTATCAAAAATTTATTTTAAAGGCACGCAGTGTGAATTCTTCGAAGCAACAAAAAGTCGTTCTAAGGAACACAGTGTAAGTTTGCTGAAGCTACAAAAAGCCGTTCCTAAGGGAGCGCAGTGTAAGTTTTTCTGCTCAAAAGTCGTTCCAAAGGGAATGCAGAGCTTACAGCGAAAAATAAACGCTGATATCGCCTAAGTAAAAGGCGAAGCGCGAAAAGTCAACGCGAATACTGTAGGATTACGGGGAGGCTACGCTAGCGCAAAAACAAAATTTTCAACCCCATAATACCAAGAACTACTGCGGTTATAGGTCATGGAATTACCCACTAGACGCGCAGAGCAGCGGAAGACGTCTCGATGTAGACGAACGCGTCGAGCAGTGCCGTGCAGTCGTCGGCGTCCTTCACGTCCTCGCACGGTTCATCCAAGTGCTCCAGATGCAGCACCTCCGAGGTATCCACACGTACAGGGAGGAAGCGCCGCGTACCGAACTGCTAGGTTCGCGATGGCGGCTTGGCAAGGGCGAGAGGTGAGCGACGGCTGCTTGTTTGCTGGTGGCCGATTAGGTTAATCTAACCGCGCCCCCGCCCCCTCATTATATAGGCGTTATGGTGGGCTTCTAACACCGAGGCCCATCATTAACCCTAAAGCCCAGTCTAATTTCGGATCTAATCCGAATTAAGCTTCCTTCCCCTTAAGTGTGTGACCCTATAGGTTCACGTACAAATAGACATAGCCCGAGTACTCTTACTTGGCCCAATAATTGACAGCAGCCTCTAGCAAGACATGTCAACTCCTATGTGCACGTAAAGATCATATCAGACGAACCATTGCGACATTACGTACATGCTGTTCCCTTTGTCTCACGATATTTGGTCTGGCTCTAAGCTGACCTCTCTTTCTCGACACTGTGAATTGGAATCCTTTCAATGGTTAACTCTTAACCCTAGCACGACCATGCATTTGTTGATCCAATCACTCGAGGGGCCCAGAGATATCTCTCTCACAAAGAGAGGGACAAATTCCATCTTGACTGACCATGCCTCACAGCATGCTTCCTGACAAACCCAAAACTACCTTTATAAACTACCCAGTTACTGGGATAGCGTTTGATAGTCCCTAAGTAAGTCAATTCACATCTTGAGAACATGCGACAATCTCAGGTCTAAGGATACAGTATTCATGTTGCAAGAAGAGAACTATATTACAATATCTCACGTTGGGTCGGTCCAGCCTCATGTCATACACGCGCCCACATTATTAGTTTAACATCTCCATGTTCATGACTTGTGAAATGTAGTCATCAACTAATACATGTGCTAGTCATCGACTCTGACTAGGGATATCATATAGAATAACCATATAAGTAAAGAATCTCACAAACAATTCACATAATTGCTAATCAATACAAGGTGCCTTCCATGGATATTCAATTAAGCAATATATATATATATATATATCATGGATACAAAGAAATATGCTCATCTCTATGATTATCTCTAGGGCATATTTCTAACAAATACCGCCGAAAGTAAAAGGCGAAGAAGCTCCTAAGGGAGGCTTACAACGAAAAATAAACGCTGATTCCGCTGAAGTAAAGGCGAAGAAGCTCCCAAGGGAGGCTTACAGCGAAAAGTCAGCGCTGATACAAAAAGATTGTGTGTTTTACTGCGGGGATGTGTGTGTATTTTCGGCACAAATGTCATTTTGCATAACATAACATCATCACATCATTTCACATAACATAAGCATCATACATCATATCGCATATGGCGCAAGAAGGGGATACAATATTGATCTTCGGAGAATGCTTTGAAAAAGTGAAAATCATGCTAAGGCACAAGAAAGGGATACAATATTGATCTTCAGAGTATAGCTACGGAGAATGTTTTCACGAGGCTTGGATATTCTTCATCCTATGGAAATTGTTGTGATAAATAAAGTTTTTCTTCACGAAGCATGAAAAGAAGGGAAGGTGTTTTTTCGCCGAAGGCTCAAAAGCGGTACGTATGTAAAATTTCATGCCTCGTAAAGAATTGAACCATAAAAAGCATGTATATTACATTCAGAGTTACAAAATATTATACATATCACATTTCAAATGTTTTTACAATAGCATCTAGTCTTCCCTAAGTACTACTTCTGCAGCTTCGTTCAGTAGTTGATTGATAACTTTGTCCATGATATCTTTAGCCATTTTTCTAATTTCATCGTCTCCCTTTGGGTGAGGGCCCGGAGACGCTTTAGCAGGATCTGAGGAAGGAGAGGATACAACTATATTGCTATTACAAACTGCGAATAAGGTTTGAAATCAAAAATTACAACGCAACAAAAACACTAGTTAATACCTAATTGCCCTTCAGGCTCTGAGCTCTTCTCAGCAGCCTCCGCTACCTTCCTAGCGTCATGTATGCCTTTTTTCGCTTCTTTGAATGATTTCTTGAGCCATTTTCTCGGTCGCCATTGTCCCAAATGTCGGTGAAAAATTTTCCACCGACCTGGCTTGCTTCGGCTGAAGGGTCTTTGATATCTTCAGAGGATAGAGCAGCTTCAGATTGTGCTAAAGATTTCACATGCTCGCACCCTTTCTTCTCCAAAATAGTAACAATTCCCCTGGCACCCAAAAAAGCACAAATGTCCCCGCGACCATTCAGAATTTCTTCAAAAGCTTCGGCTTCGTGGCTGATCCATTCGATTGGGCCTTCCGGGTTACCTCTCACGAAGTTCTCTTCACTTGAAAACGCGCCAACGCTGGCGAAGCTGGATTTTATTTTCTTAACACAGTCTATGGATTTTTCGTAGCACCTCTTTTTGGATGCCCGAAGCTCTTCAACGCTTCCTTCCAAATGATTTGCCCATTGTTCGCTAATTTCTCGTTTTGTTTCTTCGAGTGTACGTTCTTCTTTAGCCCTGGCTAGTTGCTTCCGAAGATCTTCAATTTCACGTTTCTGAGCCTCAGCTTGAGCTTTAGAAGTAGCTTCGTCTTCTTTTATCCGATTCACCAGTGAGTGTAATATTTTATCTTTTTTCGAGACCTTCGTTCCTTAGCTCAATCACTTCGGAACGAAGGTTGCTCAGAGCAATGACACACCCTTCATCTTTCAGCATCTTTTTGGGCCCTCAGGGCATTGCTAAGTATAAGACCCTGCAAAACAGGAAAAAACGTGTGTGCATCAATAAATTTGAGTAAACAAAAATTTTGATTTCAAGAAATAATACGAAGATATCATTTTCTCACCTTTAAGCTATTGTATGCCAAGCTGTCGGCCAGCTCGTTCTTCGATAATATCGAGAGCCCGTCTTCTAGTGTTGGGAAGCCGAAGCTCTTGCTCATTTCCCGACAGACAGAAATTTCTTTGCTGTTAGGGAGACAATACAAGAAGTCTTCTTCTCCGCTACCATTGAAAATTAACGCCCCCTTTGGGTATTTCAGTTTTTGGGCGTAAAACTAGGGCCTCTTGCTTTTCTCTTTCATTCAACTTTTTCCCCGAAGCATGTCGTAAAATATAATCCAAAGCTTCGGGAAATGCTTCGGGGGTCACGGGTGCCGGTTTCTTCAGCTAAAATTTGTTCTGTTGTTTTTGTCTTTTCGGCTTCCAAGGATTTTATCTTGGCGGGCTCTGAAAGGCCCAGCTTCACTCTCAGAGTGGTGCTTCGAAGCTTTGGCATCAAAGGCTTAGTCTGCACTTCGGAAGCTTTAACAGTTTTCTTCGGAGTTGTGCTGGAAGACTTTATTGTCTCCAGAACATCCAGAACATTAACCATCCTTTTCCTTTTCGGGGTCACTGTTGGACCTTTCTGGCTTTTTTCTGATTCAATTTTTGCTGAAGGACTTAAAACCTCTAATGTTTTTGCTTCTTCATTCTTTGCTTCTTCTATCTTTTCTGTTGCTGGCTCTTCGACCAGCTCTTTGATTCCTGGCAGCAGAGTCGACTCTTTAGCTTCAAGGGCCGAAGAGGTCTCACCGGCGAACTTAGGCACTAGTGTCCAGTTCAATATAACGTGGCCGGTGTGTGAGAACCTTCACCCTTTTCCTCTCCAGCGCCGGCTCACTAGGAGCGGCTGAAGTAGTTTCCTTCGCAGAAGAAGTGTTCTTTCTTTTTTGACCCCGCACTGGATAGTGGTAGTCGGGGTACACGAACCCAATTGCGTCAAACACTCGGTTCAGTCTCTTCTTTTTTCGGCCTCCGAAGGCTGCCAACAATGCATTATTTTCGGCCTTTGAATATACCCCAAGTAGTTCATCACTTACAGTTTCAATGCTTTTTAGCCAGTCATCATCTGGCTCAACGAATCTATCTCCGAATTTAAAAGTGTACTTTAGCCTGTCCAGTCCACCTTCGTCAGCCTCTTTAATGGTCTCCTGCGGCATTTCCCATTTTTCCACAAGCGGCCATACTCTGAAGGCAATGGTGTCTTGGACCAAATCCCTCGACCCAATATATGAGCAAATGACTCCGAAGGCTCTCTGGCATTCTTCGGCTGCTTCATTCATTTCCACCTTCGGCCTCCGCAGGCCAAAGCGTTGCCAAATAGGGGCGCATAACTATACCTTTAATATCTTCCCGTGTTTTCATGTCATTCTTCACATAAACCATTCTGTCATCCAGTCGCCGGGCCATCTCTTCGAAAGGTTGGCACGGGACAGCTTGATCCAGAGCGGGCACCGAAGCTGTAACAACCGAAGTTGTTATGATATTGTTCTTTCCCCCAGGGTTTCGTCTCATATACTAGCTCATGAATATTACAAAAGCCTTTTGCATTTGGTTCCAAGCCCTGGCTCCTCACAGCCCAGACAAAGATTCCCATTCTTATAATAGCTTCGGGGGTAATCTGGTGGAGATAGATTTGAAATTTCTTCAGAACTTCAACCACAAAGCTGCTCAGGGGGAACCGAAGCCCAGCCTTGAAGAAGCTTCGGAAGATCCGACCTCATTTTCCTCGGGAGTAGGAGAAGTTTTCTCTCCGTCATCAGCCCTCACAATAGACACATCTCAAAAATACCTCCCCCTCATATTGTCAAGATGACTCTGCTTAATAGTTGATTTTCCGAAAACCGTGTGGCTTGGTCGCCATGGTCGGTCTTCGGACTCTTCCCCGCCACTTTCTACATCATAATTGTCACTATCACTAGTATCTTCAGATAAACCTTCTAAAATCTCTTTGGTAATCTTCTCCGTATTGGTCTTCGCTATTGATTCAAGAAAGCCAAGATTCATCTCCTCAGAAAGGCTTAGCTTCGTCTCAGCGACAGCTTTTTTATCTTCGGACATCTTCGTAAATGCTGAGAAAGTGCTCTCAAAGCCGAAGATTAAAAATCTAAAAAAGCCAAGAAAGTGTTGTTGCGCAAGATCTAAAATTCAGTAAGCAGGAGCAGATGGCAAGAGAGCGTGCCAAATGAACTTGTAGTGAGTTCTTATTTATACGCATTAAGCCAAAAAGCTGGACGGTCCCGCTTGTCAGTGACTGTTGCTATTTTAGCAAAAGGAAGGTGTTTTTTCGGACCTTCGGCTTAAGGCCTTCGTCCATTTCGCAATCTGAATTTATCACTAACAAATTAATATTGCGAGGGGCTACTGTTGGGGGCCTTCGTCCTCCGAAGGTCCTCAAAAACATGGTTTGACAATGCTTTCCAAGTGAAATATATGAACATGTATCTTCGGACTCGGATCACGAGCATAGAGTATGGTCAGGACGAAGCTTAAGCGAGACGAAGGGTGATTGAGACGAAGGACGGGCTGATCACCAAGCTGTACGAAGGGAAGCTTCGGCGCGATAGCAGAAAAGGGAACCGACTTAAAGATGAAAAGGCTACTTAGACCTCAATAGATTGCTATAAGTCATTAGCAAATGTAATGGGCATGAATGTAATTTTACATGGGCTGCGTCCCGCGCCTATAAATAGATGAACAGTGCTCCCGTACTGTTCACGCTGACTTGGCATTTGCTTTTGCGTCTCGCTTGTACTTTTGCCTTCCCTCAAGCCGAAGGTACACTTGTAATTTAATATCATTTCTATTTTTTCCATGATAATAAAATAGAAATGATGTTATGATAATGTTTAAATGTTTATATTACATCTGATGCTTTATATAAATTCTTCATCATTGTTTGTTGTGCTTACGAAGATACGTCCTTCGCGACCTTCGTCCAAAATTCATTATATCCCAAAGGGAAATGATGTTTCGAAGGACGAAGGACTTTAACACTTAACATTTTTTATGTTGCCTTGTTCTTAACTCTTAGCATTTGAGAACAAGTCCCCAACAGGTCTACTAACGAGTCTACATGTGAAGAGTTTAGTAGGATCATGACACAAAAGTTCGAGATGTCTATGATGGGGGAGTTGAAGTACTTCTTAGGATTTCAAGTAAAGCAACTCCAAGAGGGCACCTTCCTAAGCCAAATGAAGTATACTCAAGATATTCTAAAGGATGCCAAACCCATCAAGACACCCATGGGAACCAATGGGCATCTCGACCTCGACGAGGGAGGTAAATCCGTCGATCAAAAGGTATACCGGTCGATGATAGGTTCTTTGCTATATTTATGTGCATCTCGACCGGATATTATGCTTTTCGTATGCATGTGTGCAAGATTCCAAGCCGACCCTAAGGAAGCTCACCTTAAGGCCGTAAAACGAATCTTGAGATATTTAGTTTATACTCCTAAGTTTGGGCTTTGGTATCCTAAGGGATCCACATTTGATTTGATTGGTTATTCGAATGCCGATTGGGTGGGGTGTAAAATTAATAGAAAGAGCACATCGGGGACTTGCTAGTTCTTGGGAAGATCCTTAGTGTCTTGGGCTTCAAAGAAGCAAAATTTGGTCGCTCTTTCTACCGCCGAAGTCGAGTACATTGCCGCAGGGCATTGTTGCGCGCAATTGCTTTGGATGAGGCAAACCCTTAGGGACTATGGTTACAAATTAACCAAAGTTCCTCTCCTATGTGATAATGGGAGTGCAATCAAAATGGCGGATAATCCCGTTGAGCATAGCCACACTAAACACATAGCCATTCGGTATCACTTTTTAAGGGATCACCAACAAAAGGGAGATATCGAGATTTCATACATTAATACTAAAGATCAATTAGCCGATATCTTTACCAAGCCTCTTGATGAACAAACCTTTAACAAACTTAGGCATGAGCTAAATATTCTTGATTCTAGGAACTTCTTTTGTTGATTTGCACACATAGCTCATAAGTATACCTTTGATCATATCTCTTTTATATGCTATGACTAATGTGTTTTCAAGTCTGTTTCAAACCAAGTCATAGGTGTATTGAAAGGGAAATTGGAGTCTTCGGCGAAGACAAAGGCTTCCACTCTGTAACTCATCCTTCGCCGTCACTCCAAGCATCTCTCCATTTTTGGGGGAGAAAGCATGAGCACCAAGCAAAAGGACTCCATCTTTGGTATAATCTTCACTCATTTATTTATGATCAAAGAGGGAGAAAGAAATTCAAAGGGCTCTAATGACTCCGTTTTTGGCGATTCATGCCAAAGGGGGAGAAAGTATTAGCCCAAAGCAAAAGGACCGCACCACCACCTAACTTTTAAGAGTTTTTCAATTGGTATAATTCTCAATTGATAAATTTAAAATTGGCATCTTATTATGTTCAAAAGGGGGAGAAAGTAGCTTTTCAAAATTGATATATCAAAACCCTCTTGAACACTAAGAGGAGAACTTTATTTAGGGGGAGTTTTGTTTAGTCAAAGGAAAAGCATTTGAAACAGGGGGAGAAAATTTCAAATCTTGAAAATGCTTCACAAAATCTTATTCATTTACCTTTGACTATTTGCATAAAGAACTTTAAAGAGGATTTACAAAAGAATTTGCAAAAACAAAACATGTGGTGCAAGCGTGGTCCAAAATGTTAAAAATGAAGAAAACAATCCATACATATCTTATAAGTATGTATATTGGCTTAATTCCAAGCAACCTTTGCACTTACATTATGCAAACTAGTTCAATTATGCACTTCTATATTTGCTTTGGTTTGTGTTGGCATCAATCACCAAAAAGGGGGAGATTGAAAGGGAATTAGGCTTACACCTAGTTCCTAAATAATTTTGGTGGTTGAATTGCCCAACACAAATAATTGGACTAACTAGTTTGCTCTAGTGTATAAGTTATACAGGTGCCAAAGGCTCACACTTAGCCAATAAAAAGACCAAGTATTGGGTTCATCAAAGGAGCAAAGGGATAACCGAAGGCAGCCCTGGTTTGGCGCACCGGACTGTCCGATGCACCAGGGGACTTCACGATGAACTCCTCACCTTCGGGAAAATCCAGAGGCGCTCCGCTATAATTCACCGGACTGTCCGGTGTACACCAGACAGTGTCCGGTGCTCCAAGGAAGAGCGCCTCAGGAACTCGCCAGCTTCGGGAAATCGCTCCGCTATAATTCACCGGACTGTCCGGTGTACACCGGACTGTCCGGTGTGACAGCGGAGCAACGACTACTTCGCGCCAACGGTCACCTGCAGGCGCATTTAATGCACGCCAGAAGCGTGCAGAAGTCAGGCACGCGCGGGACGGTGCACCGGACAATCTACAGTACGTGTCCGGTGTACACCGGACAGCCAGGCAGGCCCAGAAGTCAGAAGCTCCAACGGTCGAATCCCAACGGCCTGGTGACGTGGCTGGCGCACCGGACATGTCCGGTGTGCACCGGACTGTCCGGTGCACCATACGACAGACAACCACCACCAAACGGCTAGTTTGGTGGTTGGGGCTATAAATACCCCCAACCACCCCACATTCAAGTCATCCAAGTTTTCAACCTTCCAACCACTTACAAGAGCTCTAGCATTCAATTCTAGACACACTCAAGTGATCAAATCCTCTCCAAACTCCACACAATGCCTTAGTGATTAGTGAGAGAGATTTGCTTGTATTCTTTCGAGCTCTTGCACTTGGATTGCTTTCTTCTTTCTTGATTCTTCATTGCGATCAAACTCACTTGTAATTGAGGCAAGAGACACCAATCTTGTGGTGGTCCTTGTGGGAACTTTGTGTTCCAAGTGATTGAGAAGAGAAAGCTCACTCGGTCTGAGGGACCGTTTGAGAGAGGGAGAGGGTTGAAAGAGACCCGGTCTTTGTGACCACCTCAACGGGGAGTAGGTTTGCGAGAACCGAACCTCGGTAAAACAAATCCACGTGCCACACTCCTTATTCGCTTGCGATTTGTTTTGCACCCTCTCTAGCGGACTCGATTATATATTTCTAACGCTAACCCGACTTGTAGTTGTGATTATTTTTGAGAATTTCAGTTTCGCCCTATTCACCCCCCCTCTAGGCGACTTACAGCGCCTGGCCAAAACCTGAGAGTGGCTGATTCGTTGGCTGCCTCGGCTGGCGCACCGAACACTGTCTGGTGCGCCAAATTTCAGCACACTCAAGTCCTTTTGCTCCAAATAAATTGTGTCCCCTAACTAAATTCTTTCTTGGTTTGTGTTGAACCTTATGCACCTGAGATAAATCACATCTAGCCAAACTAGTTAGTCCATATGGTTTGTGTTGGTCGTCAACCACCAAAATCTATTTATAGGAAATGGTTAACCCTGTTTCCCTTTCAAAGTGCGGTAAATCTGGTCCTTTTATTGCACAATGTCCTGATAATGAAAATGACCAGGGACAAGAAAAGAAATGGAAGAAGGAGAAAAATAAGAACTACAGGGAGGCAAAGGGCGAGGCACACATTGACAGAGAATGGGACTCCGACTGTTCTTCATCCGACTCTAACGATGAATGACTAGCTGCCTCCGCCTTCGATAAGTCCTCCCTCTTCCCAAACGAACATCACACGTGCCTCATGGCTAAGGAGAAGAAGGTGCGTACACAAGATACCCCAAGTATAGTGATCTTTTTAAGGGATTAGATAGATCTAAAGTACATAAAATCAATGAACTAATTAATGCCCTTAATGAAAAAGATAGATTGTTAGAAAGCAAGAAGATATTCTTTATGAGGAACATGATAAACTTGTTAATGCTCAAAAGTATCTTTCTTTAGAAGTTAAGAGAAATGAACTTATTTCTTCTGAATTATCTTCTTGTAATGGTTCTATTTCTAGTCTTAAGAGTTTAAATGCTGATTTAAATGTTAAGCTAGAAAACGTAAATGTGGCTAGTTCATCTGTAGAGCATGTTATTTGCAATAGGTGTAAAGATTTTGATATTGATGCTTGCAATGAACATGCTTCTACCATTCTTAAGTTGAATAATGATCTTGCTAATCTTAGTGCTCAACTTAAAACTTGCAAGAGTGATTATGAATAATTAAAATTTGCTAGGGACGCCTACACCAGTGGTAGGCACCTCTCCATTAAGGATGGACTTGGTTTCCAAAAGAGAACCAAGAACTTAACAAGCCAAAGGACCTCCAGCCTCAATAAGGAGAAAGGGAAGGCTCCTATGGCTAATAGCTCTTATTCTTCACATGACCAAAAGAACCATGCATATCTTTATGCTAATGTTAAGAATGTCTCTAGTGTTGCTCATCTTGATAAGTGCTATAATCATGTTGTTTTACTTATACGTTGTGATGCTGCATTTAATTTTCATGCCATGTTTGCATCTAATTCTTCATATGCTCATGGTAGGAATAGACCTAGGCGCCATCATGTTGCTTCTCATGCGCCTAGGAAGGCATCAAATGGACCAACTATGCTTTATCAAACACATGATGCTTCATTTGTTCTTTTATGCAAAAATGATAAAGTAGTTGGTAGGGACCTAAGTGCAAGAGAGACAAAACTTGCATCTGGGTTCGAAAGTCTTTTGTGACTAACCTTGTAGGACCCAACAAGAGTTGGGTACCTAAAACCCAAGCTTAAATTACCTTGCAAGTTTATGCATTCGGGGGCACAAGCTGGATCATTGATAGCGGATGCACAAACCACATGACGGGGGAGAAGAAAATGTTCATCTCCTACGTCAAGAACAAGGATTCCTAAGACACTATCATCTTTGGAGATGGGAATCAAGGCAAGGTCAAGGGTCTGGATAAAATAGCCATCACTATCGAGCATTCAATTTCTAATGTATTCCTAGTAGAATTGCTCGACTACAATTTATTGTCTGTAAGTCAATTATGTCATATGGGCTATAATTGTTTATTTACAAATATTGATGTATCTGTCTTTAGAAGAAGTGATGGTTCATTAGCTTTTAAAGGTGTATTAGACAACAAGCTCTATTTAGTTGATTTCTCAAAAGAGAATGTCGATCTAGATGCATATTTAATCGCTAAGACTAATATGGGCTGGCTCTAGCAACGTCGTCTAGCACATGTTGGAATAAAGAATCATCATAAACTTCTAAAGGGAGAACATGTGTTAGGACTAACCGATGTCTATTTTGAGAAAGACAGACCTTGTGCAGCATGCCAGGCAGGAAAGCAGGTGGGAACTACTCATCAAAGCAAGAACGTGATGACAACAACAAGACCACTAGAACTCCTACATATGGATCTCTTCGGGCCCGTTGCTTATCTTAGCATAAGGGGAAGTAAGTATGGTCTTGTAATTGTAGATCATTTTTCCCGCTTCACTTGGGTGTTCTTTTTGCAGGATAAATATGAAACCCGAGGTACTTTAAAGCGCCTCTTAAGGAGAGCTCAAAATGAGTTTGAGCTCAAGGTGAAGAAAATAAGGAGCGATAATGTAACACCCCGTCCAATCCCTGGGCCGGCGATACCTACTTCTGGCAGCTCTCTAGGATTATATATTGTCCCCACAGACCAACACAAGTCTTTTGTGCGCACTTTGTCCTCACACATGCGCATCAAACAAAACTTCCCAGCCGGTCACTCATCCCAAATTGCTCCAAGCCAAGCACGCTTAACTTGGAGGTTCTTTCGAGATAGGCTTCCTGTTGGGGACTTGTTCTCAAATGCTATGAGTTAAGAACAAAGCAACTCAAAATGTTAATGATTAAAGCCATTCGTTCTCCGAAGTATTATCTCCCTTAGAATATAATACTCTTCAAACGAAGGTCATGAAGGACGTACCTTCATTATCGCAGTATAAACTAATGAAAGAAGAAGCATATGAAACATGAGAAATAACATGAATAATCATATGACATTATTAATAAATCTTTATTATACCATCACAGATGAATAAGAATAATATTGAATTACATTTGTACCTTCGACTCGACAGAAGGCAAAAGGTTCAGGTGTGACGCACAAGCGAGTACAGGCCAGCGTGAACAGTACGAGGGTACTGTTCATCTATTTATAGGCACAGGGCGCAGCCTGTGTGAAATTACATCCATGCCCTTCATGTTTATTATTGACTTAAGAACAACCTATCGAGGACTAGATAGCCTTTTCCTCCTTAAGTTGGTTCCTTTTTCTGCTACTGAGCCGAAGCTTCCTTGCGCATAGCTTCGTAGCTGGTTCAGCCTTCGTCTCAACCATGCCCCTCATATAGTGTACAACTTCATTCTGAGTCTGAAGGTTCATGTACATATATTACTCTTGGGAAACATTGTTGTTGGGGACTTGTTCTCAAATGCTATGAATTAAGAACAAGGCAACATAAAATGTTAAATATTAATGCCCTTTGTCCGCTGCAGCATTATCTCCCCAAGGATTTAATGAGCTTCGGACGAAGACCATGAGCAGGACATCACGAAGGTCACTCCTTCGTGATCAAACTTGTAAAACAATATGAAATAAAATGTAAAACATGAAATATTATAGAAGAATATACTAAAAATAAATAACATTATTCGCATATTTTATTATACGAACTCAAATACTAAAACATAGTATTTATATTCATTTATACCTTCGTCTTGACAGAAGGCAATTGTTCTAGCGTAATGTGCTAGCAGTTACAAGATTGCGTGAACAGTACACGGGTACTGTTCACCTATTTATAGGCACAGGGCACAGCCTGTGTAAAATTATCCTTTACAATCGACTATAATAATGACACAAAACATCTTGGGTCTTTAGGTCATTTCATCTTTAAGTCGGTTCACCCCTTCGTCTCGAGATCTACCATTGTGCTGAAGCTTCATGATTGATAGCTTCGGCGTTGCTCCAGATAGGATCTGCCGAAGGTGTTCTCTTTCTTTAGGATCTTAGGCTACGAAGCATACCCCAACAGTAGCCCCTTCGCGGTGCTAGATCGTTTTTCGTAACGAGCTTGATCCGTGAAAAAGTCTTCTAGGCTTCGGGATGCTGAAGATCCGAAAAACACCTTCCCTGAGCTCGTTGGCGAGAAACGATTAAAATAATCCGCGCGCGCGGTGGCCCCATCTTGCAGCATTTACGCGCGCCCTAGCGATTCACCTTCTCGGACCCTGTGGCCCACCGTTCAGCGAGTGCGGGTGACTGTTTGTTCGGTGCGGGAGACCTTGACGATTCACCTTCCCACCTGCGACACTATATAAATAGACGGGTAGGTGTGAAGTTACCACAACATTCATTGCTATTGCACTGTTTTGCTGCCGAAAATTTAACCATAGCCGAAGCTTGTTCATCGTGCTCAAACGAAGCGCAGTTTTTGATTCTGCTTCGTCACAAGAGGAAGAGCTTCGGGAAAATAAAAAAAGTCAACAACAAAAATTTCAAGAAATTCATAATCAAATGGCAAGAGTTCGTTCCACTGCCAGGGTTGGTCGTGAGAGAGATGAAACCGAAGCTACTGAGACTGTTCCGATTTCTGAAGCGATGAAGCGGTCTGGGCTGATAACATCGGAGGATGCACCTGTAGCTGAAGCAGAGCAGGCTGACGTTGAGGAGACTGAGTCTGAAGATGATTACAGCAGCGCGGTGCCAAGTAAACCCAGCCATCTGGATTTTGGGAAATCCACCATCTCCGAAGGTAACTTACGTAAGATGTTGAGTTTGGGCTATTTAAGTGAAGCAAAGAAAGAGCTGATTCGTTTTGGTGGGGAAGAAACTACTCCGAAGCCAGGAAAAGATGAAGTGGTGATCTTCAAAAGTTTCTTTAAAGCTGGTTTAAGATTCCCTTTGAACAAGAGGATTGCTGATGTGCTGAAGAAGTTTGGGATCTACCTTCATCAGCTAACTCCTAACGCTATCGTTAGGCTTAGCGTTTATATTTGGGCTCTCTGAAGCCAAGGAGTGGAACCATTTGCCGAAGGTTTCTGCCGAGTGCACGAACTTCATTATCAGACCAAGGCTAGGGGAGATGGGTTACATGAAAACTTCGGCTGCTACAATTTTGCCTACCGCAAGACTACAAAATTTCCAGTGATCAGTTACCGAAGCAAGTGGCCAGCTGGCTGGAAATCTGAATGGTTCTACGTCAAAGTTGACGAAGAGAAGGAGAAGCTAGTGCAGAGTCCGCTAGAGTTGATCTTCGGAGAGACCAGACCCCCGTGCAACATGACACCAGAGGGTCTAACACAAATTGCTCTAGGTGAATTTAGGGTTATTGCGGAGCATATTGGCACTAGGGACTTAGTGCAAGAATTCTTAGCTTTTAAAGTGTTTCCAACTATGAAAGAGTGGGCCATGCCGAAGCTTGAAGGAAAAAAAAAGGAAGGGGAACTCATTCGGCTGCCTTACCATTACAAATTCAAGAAACATTTCAAAGTGCCTTGCCAAGAGTGGCTGGACATAATCGAAGTGATGTGCAATGAAATACTCGGAAATTATTCTAGAAAAGAAGACCAATTGATGACTGCGGCCTTCGGCACTCGTCCGAAGCGAAGGCTAAACCGAGTGATGGATGCTCTGGGTTTTGAATATCCTAACTACGAGCGGCTAGACAAGGGTGCTGAAGGCCAAAAAAGAAAAAGAGTAGCTAGTGTCCTGAATAAAGACGATGAAGAACAACCAAAGAAGAAAAAACTGGAGTCTAAGCCAAAAACAGGTGTTTTAAAGAAGAGAAAAACTTCGACTCCGAAGCAAAAAGCAATTGATGAAGAAGAAGGAACTCCTGCAACACCCTCTGCTACCGAAGTAGAGGAAATCTTAAAGGTAATGACCGAATCT